>JASXSY010002256.1:0-65733 GCA_034509805.1 Sipha maydis
AGTATTCTCTATATTTTTACCCGACTACGAAATCTTATATTATCTTCATATTCTCAGACAGATTGTAAGGAATAGTATTTATGCATGTGGTATTATGTTCATGTTATATATATATGCATTTTAATTTTTATTATGTGGAAAAATATCAAATCAACTATTATATATCATAGAAATATACGTAATAAAACATTAATATATTATATTACATATACTTAGTATATATATTATTTGAGTGTCAAGTGTCTATTTAACACTTTTGCAGGAGTTATTTCATATAAAATGATCGGCATTTAGTATAATCATAGTAATATCATCAATCGTTTATTGTTATCAGAAAGTGTAAGTAAGGGTCGGATATTTACTTATAAATGTAAATTATATCGAATGTTGTTATCAATACGCTACATAATGTTATCAGTTTGAGGTCATAAAATTAATGAGAAACCATAACGAAACGACTTAATCATTAATGAAGTTTTACTTCTACAGAGTGCAGTAGGTAACTGAAAAACATACTCATGTATTCCTGTATAGTTGTGTAAAAGAGATTATATAATCATATTATGATCATTAAATGTAAAAAGTGATGCACAACAAGTGTCACTCGAATGAGGATTTTCTCCTGTATGAAAATATATATGAACTTTCGACTAATCATTTCAATCATTTAAAATACATATCATAATAAGTAAGGTTTTTTCTAATGCAAATCCGCTTGCTTACCATTAAATTGTTTTTCGACGAATAAACGAATAAACTTATATTATTAAGTTGCATTTCTTTTACGTTAACTCGTATATTTACTAATACAATTTTTTACAAAATTCTATTGAAGTATAAAATAAGTAATTTAATTTTTTATTTATTTTAATTGCTTAATTAATGAACGTATGTATTGATTTTTTTTTGTATAAACGACATAATTCGTTGAACTAAAATGGTGCATACTATTCTCAATATCAAAAAGAACCGGATGGGCCTCGCTCTGCTGTACAGTTAGGGGTGGAGTGCACCTCGCTTATAGGATAGGTCATTATTATAATGGATTTGTTAAATTTGAATGCAATGATAGATATCATTGTATACGAATAACGATTCTGAACGGAGTTCATATGTTTGTCTAGGATATAATACATTGTTATTTATAAACATTGTAAAAAGTATATTTTATTTTGAAACGATAAATATATTTTTCAATTAGGATGGGTTGGCAGTTGCATACAGCGATATAGTTTGTCAGTCTAGAACATTCTACATTATATTATATTTTACATGTAATTTTATGTCAATATTCGCTGTTCAAACGCTTATAAAAAAAAAATTGTGCCTATGGATTTTAATAATTTTTGAATGACACTAAGAACTACTTCTGTGGAATCTTCTATTAAATTTTCAAGTATTTTGTACGAGCCAAATTTTTTTTATCACCGATTATAAAAATAAATTGTAAAAAAATCGAGTATTTTAAATTCCTATAAATGGCTTAAAAATTAATATAATATTTTAAAAAAAATATGACATAAAGGAAATACCAATCCTAACAGCTGGTAGAAATTTCAAAAGTCTGCAACTTATACTTTTTGAATAATAACAAATATTTAAAATCGTTTGAGAATAAATCGCTATTTTATGCAATTTCTTAAATATTTAAATTTCAAACAGTCATAAAATTTTTTTCTCTAATTCCGGTAGAATTTTTTTTAATGATTTTTGAAGAGTAGCTTATAGATAACCTAGTGTTAAAATTTTGTACATTAAGTATGAACAGAAAAAATTTTATGAATTTTTATCTACAAAATAACTTGCAAATTATCGTGATTTTTACACATTTTATACAAATTTGAGCATTAAGGGCTTATAAAAAAAAATTGAGTTAACCGATCACCGATATTTTTTAGTTACGATAAGTTTAATTTATTATAAACCTAGTATAAAATTTTCAAGAGTTTTCGCTCAACCAATTAAATTTTATAGATGTTTAAAAACAAAAATTTTACAAAAATCGAATATTTAAATTGTCTATAAATAAGTCAAAATATTCAAAATACTTTGAAATCTTAATCATGTATAGAGAATGTCAATATAAAGATTTGGTGAAAATTTCAAGTTGTTGCGGTTTTTCATTTTTGAGTTAGAGCATTTTAAAAAAATCCGATATCTTTGTCAGTCTAGAATATTATACATTATATTATATTTTACATGTAATTTTATGTCAATATTCGCTGTTCAAACGCTTATAAAAAAAAATTGTGCCTATGGATTTTAATAATTTTTGAATGACTTTAAGAACTACTTCTGTGGAATCTTCTATTAAATTTTCAAGTATTTTGTACGAGCCAAATTTTTTTTATCACCGATTATAAAAAAAAAATGTAAAAAAATCGAATATTTTAAATGCCTATAAGTGGCTTAAAAATCAATATAATATTTTGAAAAAAATATGACATAAAGGAAATACCAATCTTAACAGCTGGTAGAAATTTCAAAAATCTGCGACTTATACTTTTTGAATTATAAAAAATATTTAAAATCGTTTGAGAATAAATCGCTATTTTATGCAATTTCGTAAATATTTAAATTTCAAACAGTCATAACATTTTTTCCTCTAATTCCGGTAGAAATTTTTTTAAAGATTTTTGAAGAGTAGCTTATAGATAACCTAGTGTTAAAATTTTGAACCTTAAGTATGAACAGAAAAAATTTTTTGAATTTTTATCTACAAAATAACTTGCAAATTATCGTGATTTTTACATATTTCGTATAAATTAGAACTTTGAGCACTTATAAAAAAAAATTGTGACTTACGATTTTAGATTTTTTTTTATCAGTTACTTTGAAAATTTAATGGTGTATAGAGAACGCTAATCTAAACATTTGGTGAAAATTTCAAGTATTTACATTGATTAGTTTTTGAGTTACAGCAAAATAAAAAATTTGATTATGTCGAAAACTGGTTTTGCGTAAAAACTCCCGTTTTTCCCAAATTTTTTTATGGTTTTTCCCGTCGCATTTAAAAAATATTGAAAATTTTTTACTTTTGACCCCCCGAAGTACCAAATAGATTCACTTTTCTTTCAGAAAAGTTGCTACATAAGGCAATCGAAGCATTTTTACTGCCCCAAATCGTGTCGACAGACACAAAAAACAAAAAAAAAAAAAAAAACACACATCATTGTAAAATCAATACATTCTTCACTCCGTTCAGAATCTAAAATAATGAAATATAAAAAATAATAAATAAAAGAACTAATGAAATTAACTTGTTTTATACTAGCTTCCAGAAAAAAACTATTATAACTCAACAATTGTTTAATATATACAGGTATATAAGATAAATAAAATACACTACAAAATTATAATAGAAATAAAATATTTTGAATAATTTAAAATATTATTAGAGATAATATGAATCGAAAACAAAACAAAATGAAAAAGTTAAATATAACATAATATACGGTGAGTAAAATTATTGTATTAATTTAGTTAATCGGATATGAATAATATTTGAACTATGGAATAGACTGTTTATTTAGAACAGCTGTAAGGAGCGTAATGAGAGAATTTATTAATGTGGATAGACATCTTCATAGACAAATTTAATACATGACTTAACATTAGTATGGCTATTAGGCGTAGAAAGCTTTTGGAATGCGAGAGGTAGTTTTGAGATGAGGGGACGTGAAAACTGTATTCAAATTTTGTGGTTTAGTATGAGTTGATTTACGACGTTTAAGAAGTACTTTGAATATTGAACATCCTTTATCACTGGAGGTATGATTGTCCATGCAAAGGGCACACTTGGCTAGACTACTTTTGTCTTTAATGCAAATGTCTGAAGAGTGGTCATCCCCACGTTTAACACAGCGTGATGGATGATGGCAATAGTTTGCAGTGTGTCCGTAGCTGTGGCAGTTACGACATTGAAGTGGACTACTCTTGGTCCTATAGGGTAATTTGACTTTGATTTTGGTTTGTAAAATTGATAAAAATTTAAAATTTCTTTATTGTTAGTGTTGCGATGTAATTCCACGAGAAATAACGGATACAGGTGGCCGTTTTTGATGACATTCGTGGCACGTCTGCTGGAGTGACCCAATTCAAAAAGTGTTTCAGATATATCACTGATAAGTGTTATGTGGAGCAGGCTTCTGATTATGACCTTAAAAGGTCAATATGTTGTTGGCATACAAATGTGAAAAATAACACTGGTATCCATTATATGTTCCTCGATTAAGTTAAATATTTGGCGATCATAAGGACGAACAATCAGAAAAGAAGATGCATACTCACATGTGAAACCGTTAAGACTGGTGATTTGTACTCAGTGTTTCCAATATGTAAAACTCTCAAGTCGGGAAAAGTATTTAAAATTACCGTAAAAAACCGTATTTTATAAATTTTTAGAGAAACGACTAAAAAAAAAAAACTAATTGCAATCTATTCTGTGATATATCCACGAAGCTTAGAGATATCTCTAATGTTCATAAATACACTAATTACCTTAGATAATAATTTGACTTGTTCTGGTAAAAATGAATAGTGTTAGAACTACAGGTATTTTTTATAATTACAATTGGATTTCAAGCCCTATTACATTTTAAATGTAATTTCTAAAGGAAAAAATACAACCATACTTAAATGATTAATGAGAACTTTTCTTTATTATAAAATAAATATATATTATGTTAAACAAAATATAAAATAACTGTAAATGTTCCAAATTATATACTTAAACGATTAATGAGAACTTTTCATTATAATAAAATAACATATAAAATAAATACATACATATGTTAAACAAAATATAAAATAACTATAAATGTTTCAAATTATATAATTAAATTATTATTGAGAACTTTTCATTATAATAAAATAACATATAAAATAAATACAAATGTTAAACAAAATATAAAATAACTATAAATGTTTCAAATTATAGGGAGTCTATCTCCATCACTATCACAGTCACTCATTTTAAATAAAATTTATAAAATAACTGCCCAACAATTTATTATAATTTATAAAATAAAAATTATAATTTAATGTATATTAACTACATTTTAATAATACTTATATTTATATCACTGTGCTTAAAACAGACAAGAATATATGGTACATCATATACCTATTGATTATTAATATGTTAATTTAACATTTAACAGTTTTAACTATATGGTAAAATTACCATAAATTCATATCAGTAACAAGAAGTCAGTTCTTGGACCGTATACTGCTCAAAAATACCGTAAAACAATGACCGGGACCGTAGCATTGGCAACATTGTTTATACTAATGTGTTTTTAAAAGTGGAGTAGTTGATTATGTTTTGGACATAGATTGACGGAGCTTTGATGTTATACTTTTGTTGGTATGTGGTAAGTGGTTGATAATATTAGAAGTATCAGAATTGATTTCACTGTCCTCATTGTTCACCAGAAACAAATGAGTTGGGTTTTTTTTGTCCCGTATGGATAAGTGAATAAAAAGATGATGGCAGCGACCGTTTGTTTGGGTTTAGAAATTTTCAGAGAAATGATTTTATCCATTTTTTGGACACATGACAAAACACGTTCAATAGAATGAAACCCGTAACTGTTTACAAAATTAAAACTAGCGATGACGGAGTGAACAATAGCACATAGTGCAACCGTGTTGCAGGTCAACATCGAACTAGAAATTGACTATTGACAATAATAATATGATATTGTTTATAATAAAATAATTTCAAATTACATCATTATAAGTAGAGTTGTAAATTTGATACAAGATAGTGACTGTCAAATGTCATTTAACCAGTTGATATTGTATAGCTACTTTTATGATCAGGGGCGGATTTAAAAATTTTCCGCCCCTATGCCAAATTAAAAATTTGCCGCCTCTATCTAAAAAAAACTTACTGCCTCTTTAATAAAATATCCTCAAATAAATTAATTTTTGTCAATAATATTTTTGCTTATTATAGTATTACGAGACATTTCTTAAACAATAAGATAAGCTATAATACATTACTATCGTCGTTGTCGTAGACGAATTCCTGGGAAAATATAAATATTATTTTGCTAAAAATAAACAAAAACAAAATCCACAATTTCAAGATTTTGAAGTGATAAATACAATTTTAAAAATGATGTACTTAATTTTACAAAATCAAAATAAATTTTCAACATAATTTTGCCGCCCTCCAAAATTTGCCGCCCTATGCGCCGCATAGTTCGCAGTGCCTTAAATCCGCCCCTGTTTATGATAATATTCATCTTATAAGTAATAAGCAAAGGAGCTAATTTTTATTTTTTATTATATAAATTGAATTTAATAACATATATGTATATATATATATATATATATATTAGGGTGGTCCTTATTTTTGGACATTCAAATTTTTGAATTTTACCCTCCCATTTTGTTTAATACCATAAATGCAATAATTAGTTTAATTTGGCTATCATGGTTCACCCCCTTCACGTCCCTCAAGAGGGTTGAAATTTGACCAGAATGGGTAGTTTTATTGTTTTTTGTAGATAACTAAAAAAGTATTACGTTTAAAATTAAAATGTATTGAAGCTTAATTATAGATCATAATGTCACCTTTAAAAACCGTCTCATTAAAATTTTTGATAAACCTATTATTTACTGACAAAAATGGCAAACCATAAATATTTTTTTTATACATCCAAAATTAAATTTTTATACGTATAACGTGATAACTGATTAATAAGCGTAAGATTTGATCAAAACACTTTTTTTGCATTCAGGATAATTTTTTCGGTATTCTTGCACCACCTGTAAATAAATAATTATGTTCAATTATTTATTTACTTCTAAAAAAATTAAACAAATTGTATCTGATTTATAATAATTTAATACCTTTAACAAAAACTGCTTTTGGTTTTCATTTCTTGTGAATTTTGAGTTGTATTCTTCTATTAATTGGACACCACGTTCTGCAATATCGTTAACAACCTTTATCCCTTTTATTGTATCTTTAGCATATTTATATGATTCATTATTTGGCCAATTAACAGGATCCTCATGTAAAAATTCTGAACTTAACTGTAAGCGCTTAAAAATATTTTTCGAATTTTTTGTCAATAAATCAACAGGTAGGTTTTTTTTAAAAATTGAGAAATATCATGAGAATTTAATATATATTTTTTTGACGAGTCTGCTATTATATCCATATCTTCCTCTTCAGAACAATCTAAAATTCGTTTAGCCATCAAACGTTTCATTTCATTACTAATTCTATCATCAAACAACGATAAGGTTATTGTTTCTTCTCCAATGTACCAAAGATGATTGCTAAATTTTTTAATTGCTATTTCAGCACTTCTTTATCATCTGTTTTATAGTTTTCAAGTTTTTGTAAAAATAATATGTCATTATATGGAGCTTCAATAATATTTGTTGATCGAAACCAAAATTCTACATAACATTTTATTACAAAACAGGAAATTGTTTTTAAAGCTTTGTCTTCATTTTTTGTTAATTTTAATCGGTTTTTAAATATATACATTTTTAAACAATAAATAGCTTTACACATCCAACGTGCCAAATGATAAGAGCCTGGTCTATAAAAACGAATGCCATTAGGAGGTACGCCCCCTAAAAATATAATTACTAATTCTAAAAACTAATATTTATATATAAATACAATTCAATATTGTACACCAATATTGTATTGTGATCTTCATCTATCTTTAAAAACATATTGTATAAAATTGTGTGTTTCACAATATTCACAATAAGTTCTATAAATATGTGCTTAACTTTTAAACTCACAAGGTACCAATATATTTTTTTGATGAGAAACTTTTGCAATAATGTGATAGCTAATGAGTAATAGGATTACTGGCAACTTATTTATAAATTCATCTATATTTTGTAAAATTTCTTCAGGTGTTTCAATGACTATTGATCTCTTACCTCTTAAATCATTATTTATAAATTATAATAATTATTAACTAATATGGTGTTAATTGTTAATTTATAAAAATTAGTTTTCATTTCTATTTGGTACGATTAATAATATAAAAAGTATTACATAATAAATAAAACATAAAGCTTTATATTTTTACTAAATTAAACAAACATTTTATTTTTTTTTTATCATAAAGAAACAAAATTTTTATTTTTCACTCAAATTATATATTTCATGAAATTTTACAACCTTAATTATAAGTGACTAATAAATCAACGATATTAAATGTATTTTTACAATAGTTGTAAACAACATTGGTTGCTGTTTCAGTAAACATTATGTTTTTGCGACCTAGTTTACTAATTGTTTAATAATTTAATAAACTGTCCGTCATATTCAGCAACCATTTAAAAACTGCTTAACGGCCTTTAGTTGCTGATAGTCTCATTGATAGGCAATGATCAAAAATTATTATCACAATAAGAATAATAAGTAAACTAGACCAAACCATTTTAGCGAGTCATCAAGCAAGTAGTTATTTTAGCAAATAATTTTAGCAGCCCAGTTGCTGTAATTTCTACGGCCAACACGCACTTTATATTATATTGAACAAAATAAAATAAAGAATGAGTTATTTTTCTTGTTATTATATATTTCTTACTATATTGATTTACTTAGCTGTTGACATATTCGATGCATTGTGTCAGTACACATTTTTTTTTTTTTTTTGTTTAATATTCAATTATTACATTACTTTGGTGAAATTAGATTTTTCTCCATTTCGATGATAATTAATTATTTAATTTTAATTAAATACTCGTATAACAACAATACATGACATATTTTTGCTTTTTCCCTGGACTGGGATTTATTTTATGGATAAATATATACACAGTTTCGTTTACGAAAGTTTTTATTTATTTTCTCTACAGAATCCTATAATAATATTACAAATATAATATAATATTACCATTTATTATGGAACGTATGAAATGGTCCAATATTTTTATTAGTATTCCATCAATATGGTACATAGGGAATTGATTGCTGACACCGTTGTGCACACTACGAGAGCCGACAGTGAGAAAAACTCGAGAATTTATTGCAGCAAACAACGTCTAGGCCCTTAGCTGCCACTCTCCGCAAACTACTACGCAAAGGCACAAACAAATCATTTATGAGTTTTTCGTTTCGAGAAAAATACTCTAAGTGAATGTCACAAAAAATTTTGAAACTATAGTGAATGAACTGTTATGAATTAACTGAATTTTAACAAAACGTTTTTATTATCGATTCTTATTAAACAAAAACAAATATTACACCACGAACATTTGAAATTGGTTGAAATTTCTGTGTTTTTGAAATTTTTGATTTTTGTATAATCGCATTATACACAAACAATAAAATTTATTTCGTAAAAGTTTTAAAATAAAAACCTAACCAATTTATTTTACAAGTATAATTAATTTTTAGATATTTTAGATGATACATTTTTTTAAAAGTTTAGTTTTTAAAATATAGATGTGAATTAACTAGATATTAAATTTGCTGCAATTTCTTTGTAAATTCTTCTTCTTCTTGTAAATTTAATTTTAGAAATATCGGGATTTACTTGGAGCACGATAATATTTAATACTTTGTTCAAATGAAAAGTAATAAAAAAAATATGGGTAATATTCCGTTTTTTCAAATTCTGAGTACGGAGAAATTTATTGATTTTCCGATGATGTAATTGATGTAACGCTTTTGTATAAGCTCAGGTAAGATGACTGTCGAAAATAACACCGAGATATTATACAGTCTGGAATTATGATATTTGAGTGTCATTGATTGTTCGCCGATATGGGCTCTTAATGCACAATTAGCTCTTTACGACTAGTTCCTAGGAAGTCACTAAACTCAAATGCTATTATATGCCATAAGTTTATTAAAAAAAGGTTAACGATATTAACCATGTTACAAAAATGCAATAATCTTAACGCTAACAAAAACTATATAAAGAGGACCCAAATAAGATGTTGATGATGGCGATGTTGACAAGTGGCGGAAAGGAAGGTGATCCGCAAACAGCGGGTACAAGTGCGCACAACTTGTGACGACGTGAAAGCGACAACGATCGCAAATAACGTACCGGAACTACGGCGAATACAAAAAAGCAAATCAATCTAAATTCGTATTCTGTTTAATAGTAATATGAACAAAATAAAATGTATAAATTGTATGTAGGAAAAAAATGTACGTTCCACGCGCACGGAACGCAAAAACATAACACAACGGCACAAGGTTTTGTTGGGAGCAGCGTCCCAACGACATTTTTTAGACTTGCCAACTGTGAAAACGATAACATACGTCTGTACATAAATTTCCGGCATTCAAAAAGATACTGTTAACTGGTAATCCCGTCTTATGAACATAGCCAATTGCGTGAACATTGAGGAATACATCAGGACGTTATGATGATTTAAGGGTGTATGTGGTATAAGTCGATTTGATTTGAGTAACTTTAAACAGCTAATTTGTATACCAGTTTTCATTCCGGCTAGTTAAAATATTCTCACAATTATGATTATTTTATTTTATATTCATTGTCACTGCGATGTGTTATATTATATTGAATTATTGTATTGCATTGTGTTATATAAACAAAAATAAAAAAAAAACTTTTAAACCCAACCAATGTCTTTTTTCGCTAATACCTTTCTGATGTGTTAAATCTTATTCATTGTTTCGTATACAGTTGTCGATAAATGATACTAGTAACCAATTATTTACAATACGAAATTTATTATATTTATGGAAACTAAAAGTCATGTAAAATATAAAGTTTTTGATAAGTAGTTAAAAATAAAAATATAAATGTCTGGGCATTCGATTATAGGAGGTTAACAATCGTCATCCGTATATCTTGTACGTAAGCTCCATTTTAATATTCATAGTCTATTAAAGTATATTGTATAACCCCTTGGGATGGAATTTGAACGGGCTATGTATTACTTTTATCTCCACTATTTTCATGTTATTGGTACTTGAAATAAATAGCTATTATTAAAATGCAATATGTTATTTTGAGTGAATTTGTTATTATTTTTATTATTATTATTATTGAACCCTACCAAGATACAAGTTGGATTGTAAAACAGCATTAATTAAAAATGTTAAGCTAAACTAAAAAATATTATCGGAAATTAAATAGTACTCCTCTATAATTTTTTTAATTTTTATAACTTTAAAAAATATTTATTAGAAATTGTAACGAATTGTAAAACCAATTTTTCCGTAAATGAGTATGATTTAATTTAGAAAATTTTAAGAAGAATATGGTTATGAAATATTTACAAGAGTCCAAATTGTAGAACAACCAAACATGATGTGATCAATTGCCATTCACGTTTCTCCTGAAACGATTGAGCAGCGCAAGAAATAAGTTTATTATGCTAATAATAATCATAATTATAATATAATATTACAATAATATAATTATTTAAAATCCTGTAAATAACAAAATATGTAACTACTGGAAGGGCACATCCATATATTCATATGTATGTATGTATGTATATATATATATAAACAAATAGGATATATGTGTGGTAAGTTGTACATTTATGAACATGGTTAAATCTTATAACAATTACAGAAATAAAATACAATTATATTAAATTACAAATTAATAGCATACATTATTTTTATAACACAGTGACAAGTTTACGTTGTTTTTTTGCAGACAACCAATTAATTACATTTTTTTGTTATTTTCACTGTCAATATTTATGTTCTAATGGATAAACCTACATAAGAACCATACCTGTCAATATTTTCTCTCTAATTCTTGCCCTTAACCAAGTTTTAAGCACAAAAACTTCTTTCTTCCGTTGTGACAGAAATCGACAATATAACTAAAATGTTAATACATTTTGTAAATATTAAATAGTAATTTTGATCTGAATTATTCAGTATTTTATGAGCAAAATCCATTCTTTTAAATTCAGGATTTACTAATAAAGAACTATTTTTTTCTACAAAAATTACTGAGACGACATTAGACGCGCGACGGTCAACGACTTCCTGCAGTAACGAAGCGTTTCAATAGTTATTATTACAGTATACTAGAGAATATTATCAATTAATTCAAGATACAATGTAGTTATTAGTATGTGGCTTGTTTGTATAAGAAATTATAACCAATTCTGTACGATGTATATTGCTCATATTATTCTATTGATAGACGAAAAGTTTAAGATTCTTTAATGATCATTAAAAATATGTACGGATATTTTTTTGCGCTATATATAGTATACGATAAAACTTTTTATCAATTTGAGAAGGAAGTCTTTCCCCTGCTTGGATACATTCCTGATCTACGATTTATTGACGTAAACGAAGACACGTTACGATCGATATATACAATTTTATATATAAAAGCTAGATGGCTTACTCCACGCATATAATAACGTACAAAACTATAGTGACAAACCGCATAACAAGGAATTTCAAAATTACTCGATAAAATGTTGCACATAAAATGAATGTACGTACTTATGCATGTACTTTATTGTGCAATTAAGCAAATACATTAGTATATTGCACATGAATATATAATGATGTATGAGAAAATGTTAAAAATGTTAACATTTTCTCAAATATTTAATATATTATTAAAATTTCAAATGTACATTTTGTCTCTTACATATAATTATTAATAAAAAACAAAAATGTTATTATAAAATTAACTTCATGCGATGAGTTTTAAATATTAGTAGATATAATAGTACATATAAGTGCCCGAACGCCAGATCGAATTTACACAGGATATTGCACGGGTAAACCTTTTGAGCCGCCAACCAAAATATTGTAAGTTATTACAGGTCAATTTCGGTGGTTCAACATTATTCATGAAGTTGTAAACGTTTACTCTTACGTATAATCTGTTTGAAAAAATAAGATAATTTAAATCGTGTATGAAACGACACAAAACCTTAGATAAAACGGTGTTACGAGAAGCCGGATCCTGGATTTACATTATTGTTATCGTAATATATACTCGTATTTCGTTATGATAAATATACTGGTATGTGCATCACGATTTATGATAAATCTTTACCTTTATAAGACATAAATATAACATGTTCAAAGAGGACGTTACTAAACATCTCCCTCCTGAATACGCGCCTGTTATTCACCATTAATGACTAACGCAATTTATCACTCTATTCGCCATAGACTCATTACAATTTATAATATATATAATATTCTATATATAATTTCTTTGTTAATTGTTTTGATATTTTATAATATCCATCAATCAGAATTGTTTTCTTTTTATTATTATTAATTAAATGTTTTTCTTTAACTCGCAATGTTTCATTTATGTTGTCGTCAAATCTTGCGAGTTCAATTTAAGTCACTTCTACATGACCTAGGAGGCTCAAATTTTGTATGGAGGTCTAGGGTCGGTGACAACGGTGATATTGAATTGAGTCCATGCTACTTTTATGTGTTTGAATTGAGTCCAGGGTATTATCTTAATATCTTTGAATTGAGTCCGTATAGATAAAATGTCATAACTACCATTTTTAAATGAAAATGACGTAGTCCAATGTTTCACGGAAGATTTGATGGCAATAAAACCATGTGATGACGAAAAAATTGATAGTTTTACAGATTACATTTTAAATAACTACGTTGACAATGATGTTGCACAGTTTCCCCCCAAAGTTTGGAGTGATTTTTCAGCAACCACTAATCGGACCACTAACAGTTGTGAAAGTTTTCATGCAAAATTAAATGCCTTTTTTCATTCGGGACATCCAAATATTTTTATTCTTGTGGACACTCTTCTGGGAATACAGTCCGATACATATATAAAACTAAGAAGCAAAGCAAAAAGACCATGTAAAAAAACATTAGAAAAAGAACATTTTTTACGAGAGCAGACAAACAAATACATAAATATGCAAATTGGCAGATTTGACTTTTTAAAATCTATATCATTTAAATTTTTACCAGCAACTATTTAATTATAAACATTATTACATTACGCATAAATACTATTATTTTTAATTGACTCATTATACCTACTTATTATTATTTATTAAGACTACTCAGCTAACCTCCACGTGGTGTCTCATGGGTAACGCTAATAGGCTGAAGGGACTCAACTCGAACAACCTAAAAATATTGGTCGGACTCAACTCCGATAACCCAAAAGTATTTGCGGGACTCAATTCAATATTTGGGACTCAATTCAATGTTATCCGGTGACAATACATGACCCCGTTGTCAATTCTTGACTTGGACAACCAGGTCGCCGATGACGGGTGTACCTGGAGGTCATTGTTATTATTTACAAATAAAATGTTTGCACCGACATATATTAATAAGTAGGGCTCGGATTTTGTAGCAAATGCTTCTTTTGAGAGAAGTGTGATAGAAAGATAATTCTTTTATATAAATACGTTTTGAATCGTTCTGATTTTAATGAAGTAAACTTTTTTTTGCTTTTTTTTTGCTTTTTTCCATAAAATCTGCTTTTTATTGCTTTTCCCCTATTTGGTTATTTTTTCTTGATTTTTATATATTTTTCTTGAAAACTTAGCTTATTTCTATATATATTATACGTCTTGGACTATATTAGTATTACCAGAAATTATAAAACCAGTGAAAAAACCAGTAATAAATATATGACTGATAAAATAACTGTCGTTATTGTGCCGAAATAGTTTTATCTACAATTATCTATAGTTGTATTTAAGACTCAAGGAAAGGGAAAATTATCTGAATTATACCTACGTATTTTTATAGTACGTGCTAATACTTTAGTTGGCCGGTAAATATCAATCGACAATCAGTGAGGTATAAACATATAGTGTTCTAAATAATTTCTTTAATCGGCAAAATGCCAAAAGTTAAAAATTTAAATTTAAAATTAAAAAAAATCGTAAGAGAATTCGGTGAAAATGTGCTTATGACTGACGGAAATATTATATTTTGTAAATTGTGTGAGGTCAAAATAAATTCGGATAAAAAATATAACGTTCAACAACATATTGGCAGAGAAAAACACAAAGAAGCATTGAAAAAACTTGAAGCTGAAAAACATAAAGCAGTTCAGCCATTCATTCAACAATTTTGTAAGTCTGATTTTAATGCTGACCTATGTTCCGCATTTGTAGCGGCAAATATCCCCCTAAACAAATTAAACAACGAACATTTTCGGTCATTTCTTTCAAAATATTGCAATAAAACTATTCCAAATGAATCAACTTTACGAAAAGGATACTTCGATTCTTGCTACACTAATACGATAACTAAAATACGCGATGCTGTGAATGGCCAAAAAATATGGGTTTGCATAGATGAAACAATTGACAGTGTGCGACGTAATGTAGCTAATGTCATTATTGGTATTTTGAAACCACAAGATGTTGGTAAAACTTATCTTATTCACACAGAATATTTAGACAAAGTGAACCATAGTACTATTTTTCAATTATTTGACAAATCTATGCATATTTTATGGCCAAATAATGTTAATCATGAGGACATTTTATTATCTGTTTCGGATGTTGCGCCGTATATGAAAAAAGCTGGCCGCTGTATTCAAACACTGTATCCAAAAGCTTTGCATGTGACATGCTTAGCTCATACCCTCCATAATGTGTGTGAAGAAGTGCGTGCACATTTCCCAAAAGTTGATCGTCTGATTGCCGAGATGAAAAAAACATTTCTGAAATGTCCAAAACGGATCGCTATTTTAAATTAAAAATGTCCTGATATTCCAAATCCACCTAAACCAATTACTACTCGTTGGGGTACATGGATTACAGCAGTCGAATATTATTGCACATATTTAAATGAAATAAAAAGTGCAGTTGAAGAATTCAACGAAAATTCCCAGTGTGTGAATGTTGTAAAAGAGCTTATAAAAGATCAATCTCTACATTCAAATCTCGTCTACATTACAACAAATTTTGGATTTTTACCACATGCAATTACACAATTAGAAAAAAGAGGTATTTTTTATTTTTCATTTTTGTTTCAAGTATTTGCTGTATTTATATATTTATATATTATTATTTTTTAGGCGAAACCTTGGCAAAAAGTATAGGTATTGTGTTAGAAGCAAAACAAAAGTTAGAGGAAGCTAATGGCAAAGTAGCGAAATTGATTTTAGAAAAGTGATAATATTATATTTCTAAAGAAAAGGCTCTGGAAGGGATATATTCCCATACCCCCCCCCCCCCATACTGAGTTGTAGTGTTAAAAGATTGTGGTTGTAACTAAAAAGGTATCTTATTTCTTAGAAACATGTGCGCCAATTTTAAAACAAAAATCAAAATAAACTATTATTATTAGATGAGTATGTGATCAATGCCTAATCTAACAACGTTTCCACGCTACGACTTTGAAGTGCAACTGCCGTTAAAGGACGGTCTATTCGAATAGTTTTTATTCTATATATTCGAATAGTTTTATTATTCTGTATACTCAAATGTTTTTATTCGGTCTATTCAAATAGTTTTTCGTGGAAAAATTATTCGATCATACAAGATTACATTCGAATAAAATATTTGATATTTTATGCTTACTATCGAGTATTATTCGATACCATCACTACTATACTATACCATCACTATTAATTATTAATTAAACGTCATAATAAGTACAGATTTATTCAATAATTTATAATCAGTTGGAAAAAAATTCTAATTTCGATATTCATTAAATTCGTACATAATAATTTGAATTTATAATTACGTTTATTGATTGAAAAATTTAATTGAATACATTATATAATTGATAATATAATATTTTGAACATAAATATATATATATATATATATATATATATATATATATATATATATATTACTATTTACATATATATTGTTTATCAATAATTGTATGGAATATATGTATTTTTAATTTCATTAAATATATTATTATGTATTTTAATAGAATGGGGTTTCTTATTGGTAAAATTATTAAAAATAGTTAATACGTTTGATACTAAATTAATTATATATGTAGTTGGTTTATTTAATTTTGAAATAGAATTGTTTGTTTCATATTTCTTATGCATAATAAAAAGTTCTCGTGGATCATTAATTTCAAATCCTTTAGTTTATTTATACATTATTCGTATCCAAATTTATCAACACACTTTTTCATATAATATCCTGTGAAAAACATTTTAGAAAAATCTTGAAGTGTTATATTTATATTATTTTCCATTAATGCAATTTGAGATAAATCACACACATTTTCTAAAGGATTTATATATTCTATTTCTTCTTCGTCACCTTTATCTAGGTCTTCAACATTTTCTTTTATTTGTTCTGCTTCAATTAGAATGATATTGGGTTCATCATCGTCAAATTCACAGTTAGAAACACAAGAAGTCTTCAAATTAATTTTTGAATTGAAACAAAAATTGGTTCTAAAAGTTCTTACAGTTGGATTTATATTATAACCACCACATTACTCATATGATGAAAAAAAATTTTCAATGATGTCTTGGTTCAGTCTTGATTTTAAAATGTAATTATAGCCTAGATTTTTTTGTTCCTGATATAACTCAAGAACTGCATTGACTGACTAAGTAGTCCATTCAACGATGATGGTCTAGATTTGCCTTTAGTAATATTTTTTTCAAATTCTACTCTCCACGACTTGGTATTTACTTGTGTCTGATATGGTTTATTAATTTCTTTGAGAACACTCGTATGGATTGTTCTTGTATATAGTTTTACTATTTAAACATTCAATTGAATTAATTGATTTAATATTTCCAAAAACTCTGCTGTATGAATGGCACTTTCACATTTCAACTATCCTGTTTATACACGTATTTTCGTAGCTGACAATAAAGTATGACTAAACATTTGTGAAGTCAACATACAATTCATTTGTTGAAAAGAATTTTTATATAAATGTGCATCCGTGATTTTTAGAAAACACCTGCTGGTTCAATTTATTTAAGTGAGGCATTGCCTCATTAAATTTTTAGAGGGGGCCAGTTTACCCCTTTAGTCCTCCCAAATTTATGTTTATACTTGTATTTAATAATTTATTATTAATCATCACTAGGGCCTGAATTTAAATGCATTAAAAATCATAGAGAAACGCCCATAAAAATACATTTACATTTTGTTAAATACATTTTTTTTTAATTTTGTCTTGCATTAGACTAATAAATACTAATAAATTATTAGAAAATTTATAATTGTATTTAAAAAAAAAAATTTAAAATTTAAAATCTTGACTTGTGACTGACGACGATGGTTATTGACTGAGGATCATATTTTAAGAAGAAAATATCGTTTGGTGTTAATTCTTCTGATATGCTAGAGAGGTTTTATTGTCTTCTAAAATTTTTGAAATTATTACCATTATAGTATAACCACAATTATTTTCTAAGATATTTTCCAATTTATTTCTTTATTACTTTTCTATAATTATTTGTATTATTTGAAATACAAGTTTTGATATCATTTACGGCATTAATTTTCTTAGCTAAAGTTATAACTTTAAATGTTATTCAGCTTGATATATATTCATAGTTGACTTTTATACATATTACATTTGATTACATTTCTTTAATTGCCATTAAATGTTTAGCTTTTTTGATGGCTATAGCATTGTTTTCTTTAAATATATTGATTACTGTTTTAGTGAATTGCGAATATTCAACATATATATTCAAAATATTGCAATTTCTATTCAAGCTCTCAAAGTGTTAGTATTAATAGAGTTGGTTAATAAATAGTCGGGCTCATAAATTTAAACTTCGAAACCGTAGAAGGTGCTTTTAAAAAAAATTTCTTTACATTTGAAATTTGTAATATGTAAAATTACTATATAATAGACTCGTATACTATACAAATATACATTTAAACAATTACGAGTAAAATGATCGAAAAATACTAAAAAATGCTCTTAAAATGAGAAAACTTTGAAAAATTCAATAAAACATGAACAATTCAAAACAAAAGTTTCGGCTTTGAAGTGTCTGTTATACATAACAAATTACGTACTTAAAAATCTTTGTCTAATGTCACCCAAAAAAAGATGTATTTTGCATTGAAATTCGGGCCTTAATCATCACCCTAAACAGAGTCAATTTTACATGAGTTAAACCATGAACGCAAACGTATTCGACAATACGTATGGTAGGCAAAAGTGTTCTAAATACTCAGAATAGACATAATACAAAAAAATATAATCAATAAAATATATTAAAAATATATACAAATCTTAAAGTAAAATGAAATTAAACTTAAGTTATTATTGTTAAAAATATAAGGTTTTGTTTTTATTATTTTAATGCATTCGTGATGTTTAATATGACGCACCTGCGTTCATCGTTAACTAAAATATTAATTGTTTGTTGGAACTCAAGTAGGTTCGCGCATATTTTCCTGAGTTTTTTTATAATAAAACTTCTCTTTTGCCCAACATTTTAAATATCAAGATAAAGGTCCAAACAAATTACAAACAATATTTTTTCTAGATATAGTCAAACTTCCTACGCAACGAAAAATGTTTTCTTTTAGGCATAAATGGACTTGAAAAAAATCCGTTATTATAAACATAAAACAGAATATCAAGCATATGTAAAAGAACCTACCTTTAATTACTAACTTTCGACAAAATGAGTCATAACGACATATCTGTGTTTACCTTTAAATGTCGCAATAAAAGTATACTAAAATTTGACTTTCAAATGTTCGTTTATAAATGAAACTTAATACATATATAGGTATGATAACATATAAATAATTTCATATGTGATAGATAGTTTATGACATAATCAAATTCAATTCAATTAAACATTAATTTACAAAAATTATGAAATCGAATTTTATTTCTAAACTTTTTAAAAAATTATGCTTATTTAAAAATATTAACAATTTTTTCTTGAGTGGTGTGATACTTTAAGTAAGTAAAAACCAAAATTTGATCAATTTAACTTACATATGATATATATAATTTGATAAATCTATGTGAGATACTCTGTACATTTATATTAAGAAATCCTAAAATCGTATCGAAAATCGATCACAATATTTTTGCCTAGATCTGTACAAATCTGAAGCAAAAATTGCTTCATAACTTATTATTGTATTTAAATATATATGAGTACTCAAGCTTATGGATGTTTAGATACACGTGTATACCACGTGGATGGTAATACACGTGTAATCGTGACCTCTAATTTTGACATTAAAAATTTCCCACTCTATGCTTTAGCCTAAACAGCCTATGCGATAATACGGCCTAGCCCAAGTATATAATATATTGTGCCACTTCAGATCTCACGAATAGGCTACATGTACAGCCAATCGCGCTAGCATCTCCGTTAACTTGATAACCACTCCGCGTTCTGCATCAAAAACTTTTAACCTTTTATAATATGCTTTCAGTCGATAAGACACCCACAAAAACACACACACACACACATTTTCTTGTACACGTGTATGTGAAATATAATACACTTATGGATGACACGAGCTTACGTTGATACATCGTAAATTGAGTGCTCGCTTAAATGCTTAATGTATTATCGTACGTATATTATATGTTTATAATATTTTATTTTTTAATATATATATATATATATAATACTATATATATTATATATCCTTCGAAAAATCGTTTTAATTCACAAAAGGATATTACTTTAGACCTACGGTCACCACTTATATATATATTGATGATTGGCGTTTAGAACCACTTAAAATCGCTCACCGAAAGTAAATAATAAACAAAAGAATGAAATGGCAAATTCTCGTTTTGAAAATAGTATCTCATTACTTGGGAACAGTGTATTGTCTGTCTTATTTACTCGCATGTGCAAGCTTTTACTCTGGTGTCTAGACAATTAACGATGTACAAACTGGAAAGAATTAATGCTTTTAGTGTGTCGATTCTATTAATAACACAATATATTATTATGTACATTGCAAAAATCAACACTGGACGAGACTTATTTTATCGAATAACCGGCCAATAGGTTTAGCGACCAAAACATTTTTAAAAACATTAAGCTTGACGAAAATTGTGCTGTTCCATTGTACGTGATGGTTTTGATATTAAAATTATCAATGTGCAATTTCAATCAAAACCATAATAAAATCGAAAAACAGTATTCGAATTAAAGAATGTAATTTTAGTTAAAATTTCAAATATTACCCAAAAATTATAACTTTAAGCCATTATTATAACCATTATACCATTATATAAAATAATATTTGCCTAAGTAGTTTTTATTAGATTGTAAAAATACATTATCTAAATTCATGACTATCTAATAAATTATTACAATTTCAAACGAACTCGTGGGAGATTGCAGATTAGTCTTATTTAAAGATTCATACGCTTTTAATTATTGACCTAACTCTTTTGATAATTATAATATAATGTTTTTTTTATTTGTTTTTTTATTATTATCAATACAAAACAAACAAAGAATATACTCAAGGAGTATCTAGTGTTACGATCTCTTCTTAAAATCGTTAACGAGGTGGTAAAATTATAAATTCATAAACCCACACAATATAAGTTATAAATATCCTACGCATTATAAAATGAAAACAAATCAAATATTTGATTAGAATAATAATTTTTAACTTAATTGTATTCAAATACATAAATATATTTGAAATAGTTTTGTGAGAAATTGACGCGAAAAATAATGCTTTATTGATAATAGGTACTAGGAGTAAATTGAATACTACTACAGTCCCAAAGTATTTCGAAATATTATACAGTGAATTGGTTTGTAAATATTTTCTCTTACGTGCAACAATTATTCCATGGAAAAAAAGATAATAACGTTTACGTTACTCCACAAATAATTGAAAACGCGTTTCGCATAATTTTTATCGATTATATACAATAATGTACATCCGCTAAGCAGAACCTACATTAAGGATTTTATAAGTCAAATGCTGTTGAATTAAGTAATCGTATTTTTTAATTTTGAACATTTTGTTCGTGTCGTATACAATATTTAATCGAATTTCTCTTAAAACCGTTGACAATATTTTCAAATATTGTCATGTTCAAGTCTTAATTTTTTTTTTTTTTTTGGTGTCGATTGATTGTACGACTTACTGGTCGACGAACAGTACAAAAATTGTTTTCGGTCGTTGGTTTTATTTTACGTCATTTTTTCGGACCATAGAGTAGTCCACCACTGTGTGTCCTGGATGTGGTCACCCGGTGGTTAGGAAAATAAAAATTAGAAAAAATAACAAAAACAAAAAAAATGATCAAATTCCTTATTTGATTAATTCAAAAAATAAATTACTATTAAAAATACTTTGGCAACTAATTTTCTTCAATTTTAGATATATACCCAGTGGAGTATATAGATGTTTGCCAATACAAAAACATAGGTATAATTTATACGTACGAGAGATGATAATTTAAACTTTAAATACATGTAGATATAAAAAGATTAATGTTATACGTATCTTTTCATGGACCATGAAACAAAATAAAATTCAAAACAATTCAAGTTTTGAACACTTATACTTGCATTTTTTTTTAAATATATTCAAATTTTTTTATGAAAATAATTTTGCATTGCATATTACTGCTCGCTTACAACTACTGCAATAATATGATCGTTTTTTCCTCATTATTTTCACTGCTCATATCTGTATAGTACACTATCTGGTTTAAATTGTATTCAAGAAACCAAAAAATAATACAAATAGTTGTTATACTTTGTGTTATCCAAAAATATGCATGGTATTTAAATTTACCTTGACCAACTAAAGAAGTTGCCTTTTCTACGGTTTTAATATATTTTTTGCAAAAAATGCATTTGCTTGTAATTGTATTCATCATAATACTAAGGTTTTGTGGTAATAATTAATCATTTTAATAATATAAATAACCTAATTTTATTGTCTTCATCGGAGTCATTGAAGAATTTCCGGAACAATTTTTTATTTAATTTTTATTTTAATGATTTATATTATTGCTACGCTGCAGGATGTTTAATTCAAACTGTTAAAACGCGATCGAAAATCGAAGTGTATTATAATATCGGTTGGTCGATAACCTTTCCCTTGTAAACGTATTTATAATCTATTAAAGATTAAAAAATTCGAAATCTTTCCACCGTCAGTTTCTTAAAAGTCTACACAAATTTATCAAATTCGTAACATCGTCTTTAATAACGACATATTTATATTATATGATATCCTATGTAATAGAAAGATATCATAACACAAAATTGATAGACCAATATGAACGGGTTTCAGAAAACTTTACGTTGTATGAAAATTATTAGATTAAATGTGACAGATGAACTTTTTTTTTTTTTGAATAATTAAGGCTTTAACAGCAAAGATTATTATTATTAACTATTACATAGATATTATATTTGTTAGGTGTTGGGTTTTAAATTAAAATTACAATATGTCATACTATATAGGTTACGTTTAGGTTTAAAATTAAAATTTATTAATAATATTTATGATACTTAAGAATGTGATAATTTTCAGAGTTTGGCTTTTGTCAAGTGCTTCTATTACGTTGGATGACATGTTCAGGTCAGGATAAACTTTTCTTCACATAATACTATGATATCACACGTTATCGTCAGCAGGTTTCATGAAATGTATACCGGTATTCAACATTTAGTGTCGGTATGTTATGATTTCTTAACGATAAAATACATCGCTGTCACAGATTCAAAAATAATAAAATTGAATAAAAATATGCATTGTGATAAAATATTTATGGTTAATTTAATTTTTGGTATTCGTCCAATATGATGTGACCTAAGTGTAAACCGCGTGGCATTTGGTGACCTAGTCTGTATAGATTATAAATCATAAAATAATAAATAATAACAAACCAACTTTTACATTTTTCAAATATACCACACAAGTGTATTATTATTAAAATACAAATTATAATAAAAGTATTTGTATACACGTTTTTCTATCGTACATTTTTTCATCTGTATGACACTTGTGACATTTATTAGTTTCATACAATTATTCTGTCGGAGAAATTTAAACATTTAAAAACCCCATTATTTGGTAGTATAATTGAACACAAGTCAACTGCTATCAGCTAGTTGTTAACACACGACAGTGCAACAAATAATATACGAAGTATAGATCGTTAATATGTATTTTTGAATTTAGATATAGACAAGTAAGAAAGGATAAGGTATAAATCGACCTGTCAGTGTTTCTTGCCCATTAACCAACCAAATTATGATAATAAAGCACTGTAGTTAGAACATATAACTATAATATTATGATTCACAAGAGATTTTTACCACAATTATACTTGATTTCACTCATTAGAGTATTACATATTATAAAACTAGGTTTTTCTCAGACATGTTACTCATTGGATGGGTACCAAATATTTATAACTACTCTTATAATTTGATCATGAACCCTGGTATAATAGTGTATTAATAAATTATCATAAATAGCATATCTAATATAAAACGTACAGCAACATCATACAGGTTACGTTAGTTTTTTTATACATCATTATGCTATTTATGTCATTTATATTGATCTTGTATACTGTATTTCTTGGCAACCCATGCGATGAACAGTCCACTTAATAAAGTTGTGATATATATATATTGAAAATAATAAGTTAAAAGTCAAATGTAAAAGACAATATTGACAGAATGAGTTCGACTAGCACATTTGTTCAAAAAACATCGAACGCTTTTAATTCGTCGGACACGTTTTGTTTTATGAGAATTTTAATGAGAACGTACATCGGCATATTTCTGAGGAAAAATGCATTGTTCTCCGAAGGATTCAATGTATCGTAATAATGTTATGTAGTATAAACGTTTTACATTTTTTTTGTCATGCGTAGTTAGACGAGGTCGGTATATCTTGTAGAATCTTATAGCCGGGTTCAGGATAATGGACAATTTTTTTATGAGACTAATTGTCTGTAGAGGAAGTGGTTAGAGATTTTCTCGATTCGATACACAAGTTTATTACGTATACGAAGATTGTGAATTTGCCGTCAACGACGGAGTACAATTAAATTGAGTGAAGGAGGTAAGGGAGGGAGGGGTTAAAACCATAGATTTTACATTAGAATTAATAGGCGTATGGGTACCCGGACCACGTACAGGTAAATTGGTATACAACGCACGTGATCGTATCCGGTGATATTGCACATCTATTCACTGTACTGACAGGTTAACTGCACGAAGGGTGTATAAATTGCGGTCTTCAGTCGGTACCTCACTGATTTGCGGCGGTCTTCATTTTATTTTATTTAAAAATAAAAAAAGTTTACTCGAATTCCTACTCTTGGATTTTGAAAAGAAAAAATTTGTATTCACTCGTCGGATAGTTGCTATATATTATGACTTGAGTCGCGTTCAATAAAAGGCAATCACAGTGAGCAACATATTTTCATTTCGATTCAATCAGTAGTAAAATCACTGGATTTCTCCGAAATATTGTACTCAATGCCTATTCCGTTGATAAATTATAAATATATACATAACTATATATTCGTTATAAATACACACTTTTGTCGGAGTATTAATTTAATTTATTTCGTCTAACTGTGATTGGCTACTTGAACAAATAATTAAAAGGACGTGGAACAAACTAATTTAACTGTTACGAAAGTATTTTAATTTTGTTGTTCATGTTATCAATTTTAATGTATTTAACACGCAATTACTAAACTTTTAATTACTCATCCTTCGATTGGATACAAAACTAAAGCATTTCCGTAAACTAACTTCTTATTTAGTTCGAAACAATGCATGTTAAAATTACTAACTGCAGATAGTTACAGAAAAAACAATCACAGTAGATATAGTAAATTAATTAAAAAAAAAAAAAAAATACTTAATTGGTATGAGACTAAAGGAAAATTAAGTATATATGTATACTTGGCCAGCTGATAATATATCAAAAGTAAAGTAAAGTAAGTAGTTTTAAAAATTTTTTTATTTTCAAATAAATTACTTAACCCTTTCAGTCCCGAATTATGATCTAACAGAAAAAAAAAATATTTCATATGTTCTTTGCATTAAATATATTCAAATTAAGATAAATTTTGAATTTTGAAATTTTAAGAATACTTAAACTTGAGTTATGGTGACTTGTCATTATAATGGCAGTTGGGCGTTAAATAAAATTCCATACATTGCCATTATAATGGCAATTGGGCTTTAACGTATAACACATTTTATCATTAAATAATCTTTATTAATAAAAACAAAACAAACACAAATTTAACAATATCTAAAATATCTCCAGAAGGTAGCTGATGCTGTCTTTTTGACATTTTAAACTAAAATTTATAACATGAATTAAATTGAATGAACAGCTATCTATGTATTATTAAATTAAAAGAATACTTATTAAAAAGGTAAAGTTGATATTCTTCACAAAACAACAAAATTTCAAAAGGAGTGGAGTTACCGACGAGATTAACGAACAAATAATAACAAATAACGATCATGAAACAGCAAAACACACGCTTATGATATCAGAAGTCCAAAAATAATATTTTATAATATTATCACAATTCACAAGCTGTAAACGCCCAACTGCCATTATAATGGCATATCATTTAACACGATAATACTCACTGAGAATAAACAATAAACAAATTTTAATACTTCCATAATACAATAATATCTGTGTTGACAAAGGGAAAAAAATATGGGATTTTTCCTATTCGATTTGAATGATTAATATTTATTTTTAGAAAAAAAAAAAAAAAACTCGACTAACTTTTTTTTTTTTCTTTATCATCATATTCTCCGAATATCGGTTACTTATAAATATAATCTTAATTATTATTATTATCTAGAAATATTCTTTGTCAAAATAAACCATTTTCCCGAAGGTTATGTATAAAATTGTAATATCTACAAATACTTTTATTGTAATGCCATTATAATGGCATTGGGGACTGAAAGGGTTAAAAAATGATGATAGGCAGTGGCATCCGACATATATTTTTTAGGTGTAGCAAAATATTATTATACACCTACTCCTCAAAAAACTCAAAACTTAAAGGTTTTTTTATCTTCTTCTTCTTCTTCTTATTATTATTATTATATAATAATTTATATATATCAAGTTTATTATTTTAACTTATATGTTATATATATTCTAAAAACAGCGGCTACTACACTGAATAAAAAATTTGACTCGAGACCAGTGGCAGCGCAATGATATTTTACTGATTAGGGCAAATAGAAGACCATCAATTAAAAGCTCGGGCTTTGTAAAAATAAGATTATACTTATTAAGTAAAAATACAAATTGTATAATTTGAGATATGAATTTAGATTGTGGGTAGTACTATCACATAACACTACAGTACTAATATCATTATTATTCTTAATTTTCGTGTTTCTACGGTAAACTATTACGATTTTTTTACTTATTTAAAATCACCATATTATTATGTTTAAGGTTGGAGCAATGTAAAGTGGTAGCCATTTCCCGCCCCTGGCGCCACCATTGCGTCAGACGTGATTTTACTACGCTTGTGAATAAATCCGTCCCACGTTATAAGTACTATATACTTTATAATATAAAGTGTAAACTAAAATATTATACACAAATATCTTTCGTTTAATGCCTATTCGATTTGTCATGAGGGTGGATCTATTTCCCTCATCACCACCGTTTGACCGCCACTGAGTCTGGGATCTCTAGAGCTCATAAGAGGATTTAAATATACTAAACAAGCTATGTGTACTAAACTATGAGTTCATCAAATATAAATAATTATAAGCTAAAACAAACTTTCGTTAAACATCTCTTGGTTTTTCTTTAATTCTTCTACCCCAATTTCGAGCAACATAAAATATCAAATCAGACTTTGTCCTTATAAACGGTTTTATTTGTAATTTTGATCTTATATCATTAAACAATGTTTTTTCGGGAATAATAATATATTACATATAACTACAGAAACTTTGCTTCCGTGAACTACAAACCTGTACAGCTGCTCGTAAATAATATACATTTTATTATAGATATATTTTCATATTTTTACCATAGTTACATTTATAGTTATGACCAGGGCTCGGGACTTATAGCACTTAAAATCATTAAAATAAGCGTTTTAAGAAGCACTTAAAACATCATTATAAGTACTTAAAAAAAAACTTAAATTTAAACAAAAATTTTTAATTAAAAAAAAAATTATCTAAAATAGCAAAATTAATCAAAAATTTCTAAATTTTCTTTTTACATGAACCCGATTAAGTACTAAACATATTTTGAAACCGTGTTGATATAAAATTAAAGATTACAAAAAATATTAAAACAAAAAAATGTAGTTCATATTATAATTTTTTAATTAAAAAATTAAAAGAAAAATAAATCATAATATATTAAAAAAAGTTTAACTTTGACTTTCAAGACATTTTGCCTTATTGCTTATGGATTTTTTGAGGCATTTATGAAGAATGAAATGTGAACGATATTTATAAATAGTTAAAAAAAAATCTGAGGAGGTCAGTGGCTTACGTCATCGTTCATATTTAAGCAGAAGTATGCAAATAAAGCAGTAATTATCAGAAAAACAAGAAAATAGCCTTATTTTTAAAAAATCGTCAAAAAACCAAAAAAAAAAAAAAGCACTTTTAATAATTGAACGTGTTATAACATGACATACACATTTATAACTCTCTGTTACATTTTATGCCAAACAATAAAAATAAGCAAATGCTATAAGTCCCAAGCCGTGGTTATGACCATAAATAATTAGTAATAATATTTTTCATTAAACTGAATGTGTTTGAAAATCTTCGATGGCTGTAGATAATAAGTAAACAATAAAGTTAGATTATTTATTTAATTGTTATGTTTAAATTGTCAACTACCACCGAAAGAGCTTAAAATAACAATGTATATTTTTATTAGCTAATAAATATTTAAATCACAAAAGGATATACTTATTTTTGTATTCATATGAACGTTACAATAACAAAAAAAAGCCATTCAATATGATGTCCCAGATTTGGGATTTCAAAAACTGGCATCCCTACTTACCATATATGTAATTTTCATATTATAAAATCACTTATTTTTTAGAAAAATGTTAAATCCCCTCTATAAAATATATAAAAATACGTTTTTAGTATTTTAAGAAAATTCGAGTTTTTCAAAAATTAATAGAAATGTTTGTAACCTTATGATAAAATGTGGCAATATAACAGTATTTATGTAATATGAAAAATAATAATTAAATATGAACTAATTTGTATGATAAATATTTTATCGCCTTACTGTTTCATACGGTAAATATCTTAGTTCGAAAGACTTAAAGATTTTTCTAAAACACCAAAAACGTAAACACATTCAAATGTATTCTGCAAAATATTGTGGACATCATATATATAGATACATTGATCCTAATATTTTATTATCAATAGCGAACAAACATTTTTCTCCCTTTATTATTGTTATGTAGCGGAAGCATTGTTAATGATTTATTCTTAGGTTTTCTATGGAAAAACTAAGTTTCGTAAACAATAATTATATTTCCAAGGTTGAAAGCCATGTAAAAACATCAATAGTAGATAAAAAATTATGTTTACCAAGAATCTAGATAAATTAGCAACGATCATTATTTTTTATTTGAGCATTTTCTAATTAAATACCAAATTTGACTGTTCACAAAATAAGCAATTCGGTAAATGATGAGTTTAGTTTTTTATAAATTATAATAATTTTATACTTCCTTATAAAATTAAAAAAAAATTAAGATATTAGTATAAATCTAAAACGGTGTTACCCTGATACTAATTATATTATTCTAATGAATATCAACTCTTATGATGTAAGAAACAGAAACTTTGTAAAAAAATAAAAATTTGTAAATTTTTATTTATTCAAAATGTTTGAAATGTATAACATGTATATTATAAAATTTATAAACACCACAGTTTGGATTTCTTGTTAATGATATTTATATATTTATTTTTTTTAAAAAAATCTTTGGTACAATAATTTATTTAAATTATGAATTAATAGATCCGATACAAATTATTAAAACTAATTTATACTCAAATGTTTATGGTTATTAATTATTATTATTATAATTATTATCATTATTATAGGCGTGCATTATAAATATATATTTTTTTATCTGTATTAAGCGAGTAAGCGATAGGTTTATTAGCTGAAAACTGGCTCTAAACGATTTTTCTATATAAATATAAAAACTAAAATTTATAAAATTTCTCTCTCAGAATTTAAAATATTATGTAGTTTTATGTCCACAAATTTAAAGATTTAAAAAATAATAATATAAATATAATAACACCTAACATATTCCTTAATACTTCATCCTAATATAAAACATGTAAAGGTCTAATCTATGGTTAGTATGAAATATAATGAAATATGTATTCAGTTTCTATGGGAGAATTTATGATTTAACATCAACAACCATTATTTAATAATTGTTAACAACATTCAATGTTAACAAAAAATCAAAGCCACATACGCCGATTCCATTCATTTACAAGTGAGTAGAAAGTATTTATAAACCTATTTTACAAAACAATGAACAAAAGAAAAAAAATATTTAAAATCGTGCTAATATATTTACGTAGTAATTATTTCATTATTTGTTAATGTTTTTGCATATAGAATTTATAAGACAAATGAAATCAGTAAAAAATTATCTTAAGACAAGCCCAACAATTAGTAGCAAAATAAAGTATGACAAACAAAAGTCAATGATAAATGTTGATCAAAAACGAAAAGAATCATCCCAATCTGAATTATACGAAAAAGAAAAATATCAAATGTTCATTTATCTCAATAATTTGATTACAACTCTTTCAATTGAAAAATATCGCCTTATCAATTTTGATAAGTAAACTTTGGTTGGTAGTTCAAATTTAATATTAAAATATGTATCATTATCAGAAGTAATACATTATTAAAACATTTATAACTATTAGAAGTGTTTGGTTCAAACGAAAAATTAATGAATTTAAAACACACACAAAATTAGCCAGCAAAATTATTGACAAATTAAAATATTTGATAAACGTAGAAAAATCTCGTTTCTTACTCATAGACAAATTTACTACGGACAATAAAAGGTAAGTGTTTTTCAATACAAATGTCTTCACAAACTAACATTTAGATATTTGTTAATAAAATATATAATAATTTATTGTCATGAAGTATTTACTTCTTTACAAAACCAATATGAATAATACTAGTTAGTAATAAGTACCTAATAATATAAAATATTTATGTATTCATATGATCAGATGAAATCAAACAGTTTTGAAAATGTTGAAAACGGTTTGAATTAGTCTATTTATTAAATGTTAATATGTAAATAACTACTAACGATTTAGTAAGATTTGTTTCAAAACGTATTAGTTATTTACTTTATCTGCCATGATAATAATATGTTAGTTCATGGTTATTATCAAAAAATACATAATAATCAATTTAATTAATATTTATATTTATGTTATTCGATTTTTATTTCAAATATAATTTGTTCAATATAATGGTATTAGCCAAAGACATGACACTTGTCATTGCATTTGTGAGTGAAATGCAATGAAAAATTAAAATAAGAGCAAAAAGAAGAAAAAGATTGAAAAAAATCATTAAATTTAGAAGAAATCTGTTGAAACAGAAATTAGCTTTTAAATTAAGGTTTTCACGTATTTATAATAATAGTAACTATAGTAATAATAACCATAGACTCAACTAGGGCAATGTTAAGAAGCATCAGTTTCACCAAATTTGAAAAATAAAATAAGATTAAAAATAACTCAACAAAAAAAGAAACATCATATTTGTTTGTAGTTACAAATTATAAATATTTATTATCGTACAATGTTCGAACTAAATAATTTAAGTACAGGCTAGTTTGGTCATCTGGTTCTAGGCCAAAATGGCGAAAAAAAATAGCAAATTGAAAAATAGTGAAATAAGGAAAAGCGAATTTTACATTGTTACGAAAACCAAAACGGCGAAATATTATTTATATTATTTATATTTTATTGTTTATTATATATTTAAGTTAATTGAAATGTTGCAAACAAACAAAAGTAAAAGTTAAAAAATTAAGATTGTTATTATTCAAAGATTTTTTTTTGTCTTAATGTTATAAAAATATGTATTAATTAAAATTACAATCGTTACATTTTTAAGCTCAAGTTATACGCGATACCTTTCAAATAGTTAATATTATCATTAGTATTATAAGATGAAGTGATACTTCTAATTTTTTCTGAACAATTTTTGTACACTACACAACTACAATGCACAACATTTCTATACTTTATGTCATCGAACGTCGAACATAACTTAATATTGTTTCTACATGTGTACTGTGTTCACAATTCACGATAAAAGCGATAAGGAATTACTTTGGGCTTAGATATTAAATAATATATAATAATATTTATTATATATTTAATATTTTTAATTTATATTTAATTATTACTTATTATATACCTAATTGACTGATATCTGATTCTATCGGTACAAGAATTATTATAGTTATTTCCCAAACATTCGATATATTTTCTACCGCTTGATTTTTTTTCGATATTTTGAATTCACTATTTTTCCTTTCGCTATTTTTTTTTGCTATTTTGGCCGGACACCTGGTGATCTAAGCCGCTTATCCCATAATATATTATCTTATTAAAACTACTAACTTACAACAAACAATTGCAATATTAAAAGATTTTTATACCATAAAATATTAATTAAAAATTAACATAATTTCAAAAATAAGTGTAAAAAATAATAATTTTTTAAATCATCCATAGCCCTAAAAATATGTTTTACTCTAGAGTAGATAATGTAAAGTATGTTCAATGTTCATTTAATTTTTATTAATTTATCTAGGGTAGTAGGCATGTTAAGTGTTAATATTTTTTTATTAGGTATGACCTTACCCAAATCCTGCAAAAATTTGCACTACGGAAATTTGTTCATGTTCTAGTAAAATTATTGATAACTAATGTGTTTATTGCCTTTGATAATTTAGTACTGAATTAATGTTCATTATTTGGTCTACTCACGCACAAGATAGTTTTAATATAAAATGCAAATCATTCATACATACATTATACAAAAAATATATCCCAGAATACCTTATAATTATAAATAGAAAGTCGGGTAAGCTCGATGTACAACGGGCTCTAGGCCTATAACCCTGCATCAGATTAAAAATACAGGACTCACTTCCTTGATGCACATAACATTGTAATACAAGTCTGATGTAGGTTATTTGTCATGTCACTTACTTTGTGTAATCAAAATAACTTACCTATTCTATTATTTTTTTAGTATACATAGATTGATTTGTAATTATTTATTTTTAATGAAAAAAAAACCTTAAATGGGAGAGGCATTATAAAAATGTATAGTTAAAAAAAAAAAAAATGTGTGAGTAGACCTTTAACTACTAATTTGAATATTATAATAATAATACATGATTTATTGAATTGAGTATACGTATTAATCGAAAGTCGGAGGAAATGGTAATAGGAAGTTTGAGGCAAAAGAAAACGCTGCTACTGAAATGTTACGTTCAATTCTAAAAAAACAGAAATTAGGGATGCATGTTAGACCTTTCAATGACAAAGAGTAAAAATATTAATTATGTACAACATATTACCAACAGTGCCGAAATAATTAGCGCAATTTTTGATAGATTGAAAACCATCAGCCCATCGACAAGGCTCAAAAAAAAGTACGTGGCTACACTGGAAAACGTATGTATCAAAAACAACTATCTACTGCCGGTATACACGCTTTTATCTTCCACCAAAAATGGTTACAATTTGGAAAAACGCTACAAATGCAATGCGATAAATTTTGTTGTGATTGGTAAATATTTTTATATTGATTGGCTTTCTTGATATAAACGTAAAATAAATCCTCCGTTGTATACAAACAATCGAACGCCAAACAAAGTGCAGCACAGAATATACTCTGCTTATGGGAAAAAATGAAATAAAAGACAAATACTTCCAGACACCATAAAAATCATACCTCTTGCCAAATTTACATAATATAAACATTTAAAATGTAATTTGAATACATTTACAGATTTTGGAATTGTTTCAATTTAAGTACGCAGGTTATAGCAATTATATTGCTTTATTTGTACCTATAATATGATATACGCTACAGATGTACGCCACCCCTCTATAGTTATATATGAAAATCTTATTTTCTCATGTCCATATCCACAGTTTGTTTACTTTTCAACAATTTTCTATTGCCTATTTGTATAAATTCGGCGAAAATTGTAAAAAAAAAAATTCATAAAAATAAACAATATCAAAGATTCTTTTAAAATTTGAATTGATAATTTAAGTTTTTACATTAAGGACATCCCACAACCCCCCTTCCACATTATTTTTATTATAAATTTAATAATTGTATCGAACGACTTTTAAAACTTATCGAACATATTCGTTCTATTTATTGTATTTCCATAAACTTATTAAGAATACGACATCAACGAATATGTATTAAAAAAAAACACACATGTTATGTTATACAAATATTTTAACAATATCTTAATTTTAAAATATTTACATTGAAAATAAAATAATTTCAATACAATTTTAATAAAATAACGAAAACACTAGTTTACAACGTTATTTTTATTAAGTATTTGTTTCATCAATTAATATTTCACAATAAAAATGTATAATATTCACGTTTAAGAATATATTATAACAATTGTATTATTAATAATTTTATGTCCCTTCAATAAACGTAGCTTATATTTGGAGAGAGTAGGTTCAAATAAAGACATCGATGGTTATGATCCTTTGAAAAATGAAAAATTATAAAAGTAACGCAAACAAATATAGATTAATATTTTTCATTTTACAACATTCAAATCACAAATAATTTAAACAGCAAAAAAAAATGATTCATTTGAAATATTTATTTTTGTTTAATAAATAACAAAAAATATATAAAAACTAATTTTACAATCAAGGGAATAGGTTTTATAAAAACAATGTTATTTGATATGGTAGTATGATACTATGGTAGGTAAACTGGTAAACATTGAATATTATGTTAATATAATAATAGTATGTCGTAGTATGTCATAATATTAAATATATTAAATATTTAAATATTAATATATCTTAAATTTTTAATTGTACAGTGTACAGACTACAGTGTAGGTACATTCAACCTAAATAAAAATGCAAACTATAGTTCATTGTTAAAATAAAATTGTTATATTATTTTGTTAATTTTAAAAACAATAAAAACTAATAAAAAAATAATAATAATTAAAAAATACAGTCTTTTAAGATTTCCTTTTTTCTAATAACTAGACTTTAAATTAATAAATTATCTTTAAATTTATAAAAATGAGCAATAGGAAAAAAATAATAACTATCAGTCCTAACTTCTAAGTTTTAATATAACAAGTATAACATATTTAACTACTTAAGTATTACATTTAGAAACTGACAACTGTCTTTTAGGTTTTCTTTAACCAGACTTTAAAACAATAAATTGACAATTCAAAAAAAAAAAAAAAAAAAACAAAGTACAAAACTATTACTGGCACTCTTAAAATAAGTTAAAAAAGTTTAACATATTAAAATTAAGTAATTTATTATTTAAAGTATAACATTTTCAAAGTCTAAGGTACAGATATTGTAAGTAAAAACTTTATCATTTTAAAACATAAATAAAATGGAAATTATTATTTTGGATTTAATGATTTGAAAACTGAAACTAATTTTGAGGATTTTTGAATACCTAGTCTATTTCTTAATGTGATGTGGATAATTCCTAATGAAGAAAAAATTCTTTCAATCCCAGCTGATGAAACAACTATTTTGAATTTATTTAGTTTTATTTGAATTTTTTTTAAATAAATTACATATTATTTTGTTTTAAACTCGATGAAATCATGTTTAAAACAGTTGAAAAAAATTATTTTAAAAAAAACATGTTTTAACAAAAGAACTATGTTTTAAACGCTTAAAACAGTTTTTTTGATTTTTTTGAAATAATCATGTTTTTATCAACTCTGCTATAGCTTCACCTACACTGGTCCGTGTAGTGCATATTATGGTTCACATATTGACACCTCTCGGTTGGGCACTGATAACTTATTATATTTACTGAGAATTTCGCTTTTTATTTTGCTCACCTATGCCCACGTTTTACTCTGCCATCTACCATACCTGTATACGATAAAAATAGTTCAAGTTACAAAGACTTCGTACGTATACAACACGTTTAGTCAAGTATTACAATTTTCGATAACTATTTCGACATCATAATATATTGTTATTACAATATCAACCGGTATCAAAGCAGATTATAATTGAATAATAAACTAACGACATGTCAACGAACATTACTCAGATGTACATTATGTTAGTTTTCGTTTTTCATAATTTATATTTTCGCCATTAGATTAATCTTAACAATATTGTTTTCCCTACACACCGCAACTTTAATGCTTTTCCATTCGTTTCCCTGTTTATCTGCACAATCGTTTGATAGACCGCATATAGCGACTGTCAGACGATATTTTGTTGTGGATAAGGGATGATGGTGTTCGATATATCGCGCAATAATCGTGTTCTGGACTCGTGGAATCATTGAAAAACTGATAATGTTATAATACGCAGTACAATACTATTATAAATTACTTCACTACGATGAAAACGTGACATCAATTTTATTGATATACAACGCTGAAATACGAAAAATAACATTCAATTTCCCTATCAAGGAATTATTTTTCATTAATTAAAATATTAATTGAACATTTAACTAGTCTGAACTTAATTACATACATTAATGTAATTTTTTGGTACATAGCATTTAAAAACATATTTATACATAGGTAAATAAATTATTACATGAAACTAGATCAATAGATGTATGATTTTTAAAAGAAATAAAATCTATTTTACATTTATTTACAATACACCTGTATAGTTTTAAACAATGGATTGTTAGTAGCACAATTAGAAGACCGTATTGTTAAATAAAATAGAATATCAGATCTGGTGCAAATTGAAGAGGCTCGGAATACTAAATGTATAAAATCAGAACAGTCAATATATGGCCGCCAATAGCTTATAAATTAAATATAAATCAAGTCTTATTCTAGGGATTCAAGATTAAAATGAGTATATAAAGAAGTGCAAGATGAATGGGGAGTTCTAGGTATATTGTATTTAAAAGCTAAAACCCACAAGACTTATTTTTAACATTCTCCAAAGTAGATTGGTTGATTAGTTTAAACCAATATTGCACGTAAACTAGATAACAGGGCCGTAATCGAAAACAGAACGCATTTTGAAACAATAAATTAAAATTAAAGTAATTTTATTATTGAATTTGGTTCAGTTACGGTGTACACAATGCCGTCCTGACTACCAATAAACCCCTAGGAGAACAACTTTTGACGCCCCTCCTCTTTTCCAATTCTTTTGTTGTAAAATTGACTTTACATTTTTGGCGTATAATTTACTACATTCCTTTAATATGTTTAATAATTAAGGTACCTATTTATTTATTATTATTATTATTATTAATATTATTTTTATTATTATTGTTGTCATATAAATCTTGATATTTCAAAATTATAATCTTGATTAAATAATAGATAAATTACTTTTTATCACAAAATTATAAATATGGTTTGTACCCATTCATAAATTACATATAATTATCAGTTATATAAAATAATTTTTTTTCTTCTTCGTAGTTGACGCCGTTTAAGATTGTATAAAAATCTCTTAGATTAAACAAATTAATTTTTCCTTAATTTAAATTTTGCAAACTTTTCAACAATAAAAAATGACGTTCTACGTTTCTGAGTAAGTATTCTGTGTATACAATTGTTATGATAAGTTTATTTACTGAAGTATTCGAGTTCATTCGAACTGATTTATTATTAGAAATGGGTAAAGTTGATAATGAATTGATTATAACATAATAAACAGATATTTGTTAAATACTTGGATAATATTGTAATATTAATTAATAATGAATATTATTAAATGCTCGAATTTTATAGCGTTTGCTAATTGTTATAGGATACAGATAAAATTACAAAAGGGAGACAGTGGCGTATTTAGGAATTTTGCTAGGGGGGGATAAAAAATATAATAATTAATAATACACCCATAAGGTCATCAATACATACATTATATACATTCTTAATATCTTTTTTTCTAAGCAGACATACTTAAAAGTAATATCATACTTGAGAAATACATAAAATGAGACAATTACCTATATAAAAAAGTATACCAAAACCCTTAGTAACATCAGTCTTCCTGGGTAAGAGGTTTCATCATTAATATTATAATCGAATAAATTATTTAAACCAGATTGGGAAAAACGCTTAACTTGACTTTTATTTATTTTTAACATAACAAATTTATTTTACAATCGTTTTACAATAAAACGAAGTTAAAATATATAAGTAGTTTTTATTTTAACGAAACACCTCTATAAAAAAAAAAAACGCTTTTTTTTCTGAAAGCAAATATTTAAATACAAAAAAAAAATAAACGATGTTAAGTGTTGCTTTATCCGTTCAGTATTATATTATTAGAGTACTTTATTATTCAACTATAATCACGATAATTACGATAAATTAAATTCCAAAAATCAAGTACAGGGTATTTTTTTTTTAATTTAAAAAAGTATTTAATTCACTTAATTATACAATATTAATAAAAAAAAATTAGAATATTGTGGTGTAATAGGTACTGAATCAAACTTTTTAAATCATACCAGAGTAGTAGGTATCAACGAGTAAAGGTCAATAATTATTATATATATATATATTATTTTTATATTTTTATTTTAAATAATACTTAATTTTAATTAGGTATGTACAGCGAACAATTATTATATTGGTTAATATTTTACAACAAAACGATTGAATTCTTTCTTCTACAGAGGTAAGGCTTGGAAGTGACCAATTTATGTAAATATATGTTGTTATGGTGACCAGATATAAAAATTTAAAAAAAAGTACACTTTAAAACTTTCATAATTGCCCAACGCATATACTATTCTACCCATGTCATTAGACAGCCCATATACTATGGTCCATAGATTTTTTTTCTTCTGATTACTTAATTTTTTTTATTATTATTATCATCTATAAAAACCAATCATTTAAAATTATAATGTCAACTAATTTAGTGTGTGTCTTTATGATGAAAATATTTGAAATTTAAGTAATTTAAAGTAAACAAACTAAAGGATAAATTATTTTTTTAAGGTAAAAATACCAAGTGTAAAATTTAAACAAATAAATATAAACTTAATTTATATACTTCCTACATATTTACTACAAAAATATAACATTTAAATTTAAAAAATAAAAATTAAACAACATATTATGTAAATATGTAGGAAGTATATAAATATTATGTCCTTCATGATAGTATTTTTAATTTATAGTATGATAAGTAAAAGTTCCTTCTTTTGCGGCAAGTTGTACATTTTCATTAATAAGATCATTCGTTTTAAAAAAAAATATTTACCTTTCGACTAAATGCAGCAACATTTAAGACTACTTGATGTTTTTATTTTTTGATATGATTTGTTATATTGTTGTGCTCGCTATTTGATACATCAAATTCAGTTATCATACATCACAGTAGGTACGCAATATGAGGTGATATTGAAGTTGGTTTTATAAAAGTAAACAAATTCTGTAGATTTGAATTAAATGCACATTTTCTACGTGTTGGACTCGTTGTACAACAATTTAAAAATATATTATTTTTGGGTACGTTTTCTCGTAGGCCGTAAACGCCACAATAAACATTTATCGTTTACCGTTTATTTTTGTTAACTGTTATTCTATGAAATTTTTATTTATCTTCGGTAATTGCAGATACCTGTACAACTGTGGTAATGTTATAGTCATTATCACTGATAAAACCAAACAGGTAACAAATTTAATTAACCACGCTACCAGCCAGTCAAAATGATTTAGTCCGAATCATAAAATATAAGTTAATAACCAAATTACAAAAGAAACATAAACATATATTTAGCATATACAATTTTTAAAAAAATAATACAATTTCATGTACTTAACACTATTGTTAAGGGCATTAGGACACGCATCAAAAAAGAGTACTGTCCTACGAAAAAGAGTACGTCTAGTCACCAAATACATATTTAACATTTTCCCTTTTGTCGTATCTTAGTTGAAAATAAATGAATGATTTTATTATTATTATTATTATTATTATTACTATTATTATTATTATTATTATTATAATTAGCAACTGTAAAATTATTAAACATCATTTTGTGAAAAAATGAAACCATACTACCAGAAATAAATAATATAATTAATAAAAAACCACTCAAGAAATTATAATTCACTATTATTTTAAATTATAAATTAAAACGGCTAATTAATAATAACGCGTTATACTGCAGATATATGTATCGTACAATACTTTTTTGAATATTGGTCACAAACGTAAAAATAGTTTATCGAGATTTTGAGTGGTTGACTTAAATGGAATTAATTAATTTTCAAAACACTGATGTATAAAATGTGCTCCGAGCAATAATTGATACTATTGTAAGATAAATTGGTTTTTGTTTTCACTTTCGGTCATTAGTGTGATAACTTTGTGCTACATAATACTCGTATCGTCACTTTCGAATCGTTTATCTGTTAAATTGTTCACGTGTTTAGCGTCATCGACATTTTAACCTGTACTCTTTGTTAGTTTTTTTTTACATATCTTTAAAGAATAAAAAGTTAAAAATAAAACTTTTTTGATTTACTACGTCACAATTCCGCGTACGGAAAAAAAACAATAGAAAAATTACCAACGGTAAAAAAATATATATATCTACCTGTATATTAATATACCGCGGTGTATAAAAGTATTACAGACATTTTGAACAGTTTCTAGAACTGAAAACTTTTTTACGATATTCGAGTGTTTAGACGTTTCTCTTCCCAGTCCCGCCTCCCCATTGTTCGTATTACCCATTCGGTAAATTCTTCCTTTTTTTTATTAAACACGTACAGAGGAAAACTTTCGTAAACTTTAACTTTTGAATTATTCCTTGATTTCATGTTCCGGAAACATGTCACATATACAACGTAAATAAATGCATTTTTTGTGGCCAATAAACACCTTTACAGATTCAATTTTTAAATATAATATATGTTATACTTAAATAATTACGATAATGACTATTAGATTCATTTTCAATTTAAGATATTTTCGTTTTGTTCGTTTTCGTTACTCAGAGAATAAAAATAATAACATTTTGTAAATCCGTATCAAACTTGAGTTCCAGTTTCTGTTAACTTTTTATTTCTTAGTTATTTTTATTGTTTCAATATATCGAATATTTTTACTAATTGTTGAATTATAAAACATTATATTTTACAATTAATTTTACGAAAATATTTTATATATAGACTATAGAGTCTGGGTGATCGATCTTCTTGTATTTCCAATAGAATATCTTGTAGTAGGCTATAACTTAATTAACCAGAGAAAATCGTTTTCGGTCGTTCAATCAGTATAATATAAGGAAACTCCGATACAATGGTCGTTTATTCGATTACGCAAATATATGATACCTAATAGAATTTCATTACGAAATCCTCGTGCTCATTAGTTATTGTTCCAAGAGCGCGTTTCTCTAAGTCGTCATCTGAACTCGTCAAGCTAACCCCTTTAACATGGTTATTTAGTTATTTTACGCTACTGCGCATTGATCGTAAAAACCGTATATTAAAACTGCTAAGTTGATACGTAGAAGAATACCCCATATATTTTTGTATTATTTCTGTTTATTACAATATTATAACGTCGATGAACGCCTATACAGTGAAACTTCTTTATCATTATTTCGATTTCACGTATAATTTAGACACATGTGCATTGTTCTTTTATAACACGTTATTAACAATTTGTATACCTACTCCAGTTTGCTCGTTGTTTGAACTATTTTATAAAATCACTATAACTGTATATTAATGTAAGCTCTCGTGATAGTGGAGCATACGTAATAAATAAAACACTACACAAGGCTTGGTAATTATAAATTATTTTGTTTAATAATAAACTTTTACCCTGGAAATTTTAATTATGTTTAAAAACGACAACAACTTTTAATGATTCGTATAAAAAACTATCGATCGAAAAATGTACTAAGAGTATGTACAGAAAATTGAACTATTTGATTTTACAACATCATATTATTATAACTAATAAGTTTTTGATCTTATTTTTCATATATATCTTATTATTCAAAATCGTTATTAATTATTATTATTTATTGTTATTAAATTTATAGTTCATATTTTCCAGTATAGGTTCAAAAACTTTCGAGAGAAAATCTGTCACAAAGATATTTTTTACTTATACATGGATTAAACACATATTATATTGTATTCGAGGTATCTATATATATTTTTCTTTTGTCTGAACGATTGTTTTTCGACTATGCGTGCTATGGTTTCTAGAAAAAATCGATGTTTTTATAATCAGCATACTGTTATCTATATAATGCCTACATAATACTTATTTCACGTACCTAGTAGAGCTGTTGAGTTTTATGAATGTATACGCCGAAATCGATCTAATCGTATTATATACATATATAAACAATTTTTCATACGTAGCATAATCACAAAATTATGTTTCGTAGAGATAATAATTATTAACTATAGAATTATCGATAACTTCGGATGGTGGTCACGAGTTCACGTTTAAATTTAAACGATTCGTACTATTTTAATCGGTATATTGTCTATCTATGGATTAAAATCAAGTAATGTACACAAAAATACGTATATAAGTATGTGGTTATATACAACAATAATAGTCTACAATTAACTTTGATATCAAGTATAATAAGCAATTCCGCAATAACCCTCCGTGACGACCTTGGCAAATTTTATTTTATACAAAAAATGAATTTTAATTTAACTCAAATGCGCCCCGTACTTGACTACGCTCTTGACAACCGTGCAACCTCTAGTTAGGTTACTTCTAAGCAATGATGATAAGTAGGATAACTTTATGTGTTCAATAGTGTGTTCAATAACCCCAAATTGACTTTTTAATTTTTTAACCTATTTTTTATAAAATATAGAACATTTATTATATCATATTATATTACACATTAGTCACAGTGAAATATAATTGTATTCATCAATATTTGATTTACGTATATATTGCGTTTTATTTTCAAATAATCAAGTTGTTCACTCAAATCATGAACATGTGGATTTTATGGTTTCAAAGGTTTTTAATCAGTGGAAATATGCTAAACTAAAGTTTAATTTACATTAAAGTAATCAATCACACAAAAAGCAGATAATTAATTTTCATTCAATTTTTTAAAAAAAAAACAAAAAACATAACCGAATAATTAAAGTCAGAATACATAAGAACACAAAAAATAATTCAAAATCGATCTAAGCCATGTTCGATTATAAAACCATCTATTCTATGTGATTGTTTTCAGAATTTAAGGAAAAAATAATTCAGGTAAAATTAATGCTGCTGACGAAAATAAATCTGAATGAAAGTTTTGTGCCCTTTTAAAATTTAGAGTAAATTTCAGTGAAAAAATGTAAAAAATTAAATTGGTAATGGAGACAGTAAATGTTCAATATACAAGAGTCAAAACAAAAAATATACTGATTTAAATTTAGTGTCAAGTAATTATTGAACAAATAATAAATAAAATAACCGTACGAGCTTTATTTTTTTAATGGCTGATGAAACGACCAATTGCGAGATAATAACAAATGTTGTTATGTATTCGATAAATCGATCATGGCACCAAAGTATCTATAATATTAGAAAGATTTTTTAAATGTTATAGTTGTCTTAGATTTATTAACACTCTGGTTTAACATCAGTAGTCTTAAAATAATTTAAAAAGCACAACAATGATTTGGAAAAAATGGTCAGACAAGGATATGACGGCGCTGTAGCAATGGCTGGACATTTAAATGGGGTTGAGGCAATAATAAAACGAACATATCCAAGAACCTCATAGTGCATTGTAGTGCACTCTTATTAAACTTAACGATTAGTGATACATATAAAATTATCCTCATAAGGAAATGCGTTGAAAATGTTTGAAGTGTTTGCACTTTTTTTTGGGACTCAGCTCTATAAACTGAGATTTTAAAATAATGTACCTATACCAACATTGGACACTCTTTCGTCAAATATTAAAGTCATTAATATTGCCAATATCTGAAATACTGTTATTATAGCCGATGAAAAAATGTCTATAATTTGTACTTCATTATTTTCATTCAATATTTTTGCCATATTTTTCAAAATGTAATTTCAATATTATCGTACCTACATACCTATAATTTAGTGTATTTACACCATTATAACAATAAATATGGAAAAACTATAAAATTAATCTATATATTCTTTAATACTTTTTAATTTACGAAATATTCTTTTATCTTAAAATATTCTCAAATATATTCAAAAAAATTAATTTGCTATTAACTTACCCGTTAAATTATTAATAATACTAATCGTATATGGGCCGCTTTGGAAATTGTGATATCACTAGAGGATGACGTTATATTATCTTAAAAAGTTTAATGTATTTCTCCAATATTCTTTAAAAATTATAATAAAACTTGCAAAAAATATACTCCTAAATATTTTTACTAATTAAAAATATATTTTTATATCCAGAAAATTAATTAATCAAATTAAAATAGATTATTGCTGTATTTAAAATTAAAAAAAATTTGAAAACAGTTGACAATAATATTTTGTTCCGTGTGTTCTGGTGTCATATGGGTTCGTTTAAAATGTTTTCATATGTACTGAAAGAACGTTTGACATCAACTAAGGTCGCAAGAGAACACACTAATATCAAAACTGAAATCGGTTATTATAGCCGATGAAAAAATGTCTATAATTTGTACTTCATTATTTTCATTCAATATTTTTGCCATATTTTTCAAAATGTAATTTCAATATTATCGTACCTACATACCTAAAATTTAGTGTATTTACACCATTATAACAATAAATATGGAAAAACTATAAAATTAATCTATATATTCTTTAATACTTTTTAATTTACGAAATATTCTTTTATCTTAAAATATTCTCAAATATATTCAAAAAAATTAATTTGCTATTAACTTACCCGTTTCATAATTTATAAAGATGTCAAACCCTCGTTCGTCTGCATAGAATCAAAATAAAAAATATGCAAAAAGAATATAATTTCGGCTTCTAGATATCACTATTTAAATATTACCATCCACTGAGAGACAGCGTTATTAATTACGACTATTATATTATTTGTACTGCTGTAGGTTACTAATATATATTTAATTGGTGCAAATCGTTTGTGGATATTCAACATTTTTCACTTTTAAAATTAACAATTCAATTACGCACAACGAAACCCGATGTTTAACTAAAAACGAACTACTCGTTGACCGATTACTCAAAAAATGATTCTGAAATTGGCCAATGGATGTAATGTTTTTTTTTTTTTGATTAAGTTATTTACCCTTTGAATAACTTTCATAAAGATATTATGACCTTATGTTGATAGCACCTAGTACCTAGTACATCTATAATTACTTTTATATTTTCCGTTTATATTTTAGAAAATTACATTACATCAGACATTTTCTCCGACATTATGGGTTCGTGAACCTACGAATATTCCTAAGAATTAAAATAACTAATGAACAGATGGTGCTTAAAGTTTTCGCAAACCTTATAATAGTCAGTTATATACGGCTTATCCACAAATATATCAAGTAATCGACGTTTATCACACGGCTACACTCTAGACGCCGAAGTGGACAATTTGCCTACAGGCGCCGAACGCTTCTATCAACGACAACTGATTACAGCTAATTCAATGATAACTGATTATCAACCGTTTGGGAACAAATCAACGAATACGATCAGACGTATCGACTGAATTCAAAGTTATGGTACCCTAGACCTGATGGAGTCATAGCGACTTTTAGCAGCAGAAAATGTTGGATGCTATGTCAGCTGACCGTCGATGATTTTCGTTCATGTCTAGCTTTTGCAGAAACAACACGATTGTCATTATGCAGCTTCAGTGCACCACCATTTATCCGAAGACACGAGTTGATTCTGACAGGACATCGGAAACAGAAAGTTTTCACTCCTACCTGAATCCTTTTCGGTAAGTATAACGTCGGTTTCATTATCTCGTCCATCCGCTCTTGGATATTCTCGACAGAGTTGCGGACATAGAAGCTCAATTGTGATACCACAGACTTACAAACACCCATTTGTATTTTTACTTTTTTCTTTTCTGGATGGTTCTTCGTCGTTCAACCAATCCCTTCGGGTAGTTTTTTTTCGGTCTATTTAGCGAACGGGGATTTTAACCTCATCATGCATGTCTAGTCTATTGTAGTCATCAACTTTGTAAACTCATTATTTTGTACAAATATTTTTATTGTATTGTATACAATACAGCTAAAAATATGTCTGATATTATTCTGGTCAGGGTTGCTCTGGTAATAATATGTCGTAGGACCAATACAATCGTGTTTCATTATCAAAGTTTTGTACCTATACGTGATTATTATAATAATAATATTTTTTCTATGAATACTAGATTTAAATAACAAAAATAAAGTAATGAATAATTACAAATTATCAATATTTAATAAATTTTATTTTATCAGTTAAGTAAGAATTTATAAAATGTATTGTGTTGATATAGATTATATGCAATAATGTTCTGCTGTTACATTTTAAAGATCTTTGTAACTTAATTAATATTATATTATATCTAATAATCTAAATATTTCTAGGATTCAAGATGTTGATTGAAAACAAAAATACATCTGTATGGTACAGAAAAGTCTTCAACAATATTAAAGGTAAAGAATTGTATTCCACGATTATGTTAATTGTAATAATGAAAAATGTCTGTCAATTGTATAATTAAATTTATTTATGTATTTTTTATAAATTTATTCTGTTTTTCTGTTAATCATTGTCCATTTTCTACTATATTTTGACTATTAATGTTATAATATTTCTATTTTGTCATTCAACTTGACATAAAACATAAAAAGTACATATTCGCCAAGTTTGCTAACTTGTTGTTTTGCATTAGTCAAAAGGAAATTTCTGAAAGTTTAAGCAACTTCCACTTTCCAAAATATCCAATTAAATATTTTCTTTAATAATATTTTTTTAGATGGATAATATTGTAGTTAAAATTACACTTATATCTACTAAATCTGAAACAAATTTTTAATTTAGAATACATTAACTCTTATAAAATTAGTAAACATAAAATAATGTTTTGTTTATTTTAAAAATTGTTTAGTTTCTACTTTTTTTTAGATGTCAAATATGGATTGAATATTGTGATGAAAATAATTTGCCTGCAATATTTCTACTGAAGTTTAAAAATCAAACTTAAAAGTATATTCTTACTGAAGTTCTTTCAAACATTTTCAAGAAAGCAGATCTTCTTTTTTTACTAAAGTGACATTTTTTAAAATTGTAATTATATTAAGCTAATAAGTATATTAGTGTTTCAAATTACTGATAAATACTTTATGCATACTATCATAACTTCCATGCAATTGTTACGGATATGTATAATGAAGGTTCTCAAGGTAATCACAAAAACAGGGGTGTACATAAATATTAGACTAAATCTTATGATTAAACGATAAACGGATGTATACGTAGAAAAAACCATAAAGACAGATGGCATGTAAAAAGTATAAATCTAAAAGAACAACCACGTAATAAAATTGTAAAGACCAACCACATAATTAAAGCAAAGGTTGATGGCTCAGTAATATTAATAAATAAATAAATTAACATAAAACAAGAACATATAAATGGATATTTAATATAAACATGATTATAATATAATCCTATCCGAGTCAAGTAGTTTCACATGAGATCTTAGTATATAAGGGGGTCCTCAACAGACCAAAAGAGAGATGTGTTTTAGTCCGGTTAGAGCAAGCACCTTCACACCAGTCTGTTTCATGAATATATTAACAGGTTGAGCACCATGTGGGGTCGTTAGACCCAATGAAACAATTGTTATTACATCGTACACTAATTTGTATATGCTTGCTTAAAATTGTTTCAACAATACTAAAAAAATTAAGACAAATACACATTTTTATCAGAATACAACTTATTTTTTACATTATATTCAATATAATAGCAAACCATTACAACACTTTGTTCTATAGGCCATGTAAGATTATAATCACATAGAAATATGTAGAAAATTAAGGTTCGTGAGGCCCTACGTGGCTGTGTGTCTTTAAGTCTGTACATATCTGAGAGATTAATTATAATGATAGTTGAAAAATTTGTTGAAAGTTTACCAGAACATTTTAAATCTGTTAGAAATGTTTCAAATTTATATTCACTATAATATATTATTTTAAAATATGAATAATAAACAGTAATATGACATGTGTAGAAACTTACAATAATTTTACATTTTTTTAATTGTATTAAAATTAAGAATGTCATATCTGATTTATATCAATATAAATTAATTAGTATATTAAGTCAAACCAACTAATTATAAAGACTGTAAAATATATAATAAATTCAAAAAAATTAATCTACATAAAAACATTTGTACACAACTATATTATATCCATTTGGTTTAAAGCTTAGAGAAATATTAAAAAAATTCACCTAATTATTTTTCTTTTATTATGATTATAAATATTTAAATATTTTAAATAAAATATTCATATATTATAATTCTGTTATAGCTAATACATTGAATTATATCATGGTGTCCGCATCTTGTATAATTTAGTCATGATTATATTTAAATAGGATTACAAGATATTTCAAACTTAATGTGACATCTACTCCATTATACAAGTTATTAAATCATTATTGATATATAATTTTAACTATGTTTTTTTGTAATTGAAATAATATTATATAACTTAAAATAACTGTGATAAGTAATTCAATAGTTATTATTTTTACCATCTGGAAAATATTATTTTTTTATTATCACGTGATATATGTATTTTTATAAATTATGTTAATTAAGAATTATTTAAATTAGATAATAGTTAAAACAACCTTGTCATAGATTAATCACGTTACGCAATTAATCTAAGAATACAAATTGTGCTGATTTAGTTAGTAAAAATATTAGTATATAAGTAGAACCAATCTGTGACTCGGGGCTTCTCTTTTCTTTTGTAACTTGTAAAGATTAAGGTAATCCGTATGTGGAGAACTACAGTACAACTTTTTTTGTGTAAAAATTATTAAAGTATTATATTGTAATTCAAATCATTGTTTATGTTATTTATTTAATTTATCTAGTTGTCTATTTAACGGGATTATTAAAAAAATTTTAACATAACTAACTATATAGAAATATAGTTGGTTATTTAACTCTTTTTTTTTTTTTAAAATTTTTAAATCCTAAGGTACTTTTTTATTCATAAAATTATCAAAACAAACAATTTTAAATTTGACTCAATATTTCCTATACATAGTATACTCTGTATATGTTTTCCCAAGCTTATATTAGTATCTACTAAGCTCTCACATCAAATAGTAATAGATAATATTCTGAAATAGATAAATAATGATATATTACTAAGAACTTGTTTTAAGTATTAATTTCACTAAATAATGTATAGTTATGATTTTTAATGTAATTATTTGTTATATTTATTTTTCTACTTATTGTTTAGTTCATTGTTTTTATAACTAAACTCAAATATAATTTATAAATTATTTGGTAAGTGATTCTATCGAATTAATATTGTTTTGATTTTAAATATCAAGTTACAACATAGTAAAATTTTCTATTTTTATATATTTGTATGTTATATGATTACAGTAATTTGATAAGATCAAATTAAAAGTACTTATAAACAAATCAATAGCGTATACAAAACAGAAGGCAATCGACATAAATCGTATTATACAAAGTGTAACAGGTCTATTTGACTAATAGAATGAAATTTTTTTTATTCAATATTTTTAAGTAATTTTTTTTTTTGTTTTTGTAATGATTTATATAATTCTGTGCTATAATTTTTATATGTTATATTACATTTTTTTACAACTAAAATAATTTAAATTTATATTAATTTTTTTTCTTTTAACCCAAGATACTATTTTATGAATAAGTATTTAAAAACAATTTTGGTGTTAATAACTTTTAATTTGGTTAAGAAATCAATTTTTAAAAAAATTTCAAAGTGTGTTAAATTCAAGTTTATTTCTTGTTAATCAATGTTACTGCTGTTGTCGATTTTGAATTTTTTTTTTCCAAAGAAATGATAAATTTTTTGTTTAGTAGTTCTGTCTCTTAAATTTACTAATTTTTCGTCAAAAAATTTTTTTCTAAAATGTAGTAAAAGTGTGGCAGCAATTCCTGATGATCCCATAGCTTCTTACTTTAAACAGAAGTATATTGATTAAATAGGTTTTACCAGTTCCTCCAGTAGCATCTTTATACATGTTTTCCTATATTTAATTTGATCTTATATTTATTTGTACACAAACCACTTTTTCTCAGTCATAGATTATTTTGCAAAACAATTTCAATTGAAACATTTAAATCATTGCTAATTTCTTTTAAATATTTTCTATTTTCTAACAATACACCAGATTACGTAGGATTTTTGACAAACCACATTATTTCAAGTTATTTTTATATAGATTCAAAACAAAGCTTTCAATTATTAACAAACATTTACATTAGAGCTCAATGTCTGTTATATTATTTTTCAAATGTTATTTTTATTATTGTTGCTGAATATCGTCTTAAAATCGTCCTTATAATTATCCTAACAGTTAGAGGTTCACGACTTATAAGCGGATACTCATCGATGTAATTAGGTAAACAATTTTGTATTTTAATGATTTCAACCCCTTAAAATCAGTATTTTAAAAAAATATTTTTTAATTAAAGGTGAAATTATAAAGTTAATCGACCCTAAACATTTCAAATCACTAGCTCTTATAAATTCGGCTCTATGTTGATTATGAATCAGTCATTCATATCAGTTTCGTTTATACATGCAGCTTTTTACAGATAAAAAAAATGTTTCAGGAGTTTTTATGCAACCTATTCAATCAATTGAAATAGTATTTTCAAATTTTATTTTGTTTTCAAATGGAATGTAGTTATTATTTTATGTATATTATCAATTTAATGATTTAAATTTAATTTTAGTTTGGATTTTGGTAAACAAAAATTATTTGATGTAAGTACCTTTGATCCGGTATGATTTACAATGATAAAAAATAAATATTGTATTTAAAACGTCTGCAAAATTGACATGTAGATAATATAATGCTTATGCTCAGTGTCGTGTCATACATGTGTGCGATGTGTGCAAATGCTACGGGCCTTAGGTAGGGTGACCCATTATTGCTCAAAGTTATTACTAACGATATTAGTATACTATGAACTAACGATATTAGAACAAACTATTTTAAGTACTAACCAATCACCATTTTTTTCTGATATAAGATATTAGCAAGATTGATTAACTAATTCGAGTTATACGATACATCTCGATTATTTTAGATTCCGATGAAAATCATAAAACATTAGAAATAAATAAATCATTTATTGGCTTTGTAGAACTTTTAGATCAATTAGATGATGATTTAGAAGAGTATATTATTAATTGTACTACAAAAAATAATTTAAATTCATTAAAACTTCGTGGTCAAGGGCTGCCAACAAGAGTGGTGTGTATTCAGATGTTTAGGCTAAGTTAAAATCTAAATAAAAATTAGCAACATATATCCACTGTGCTTCACATAATTTGAATTTAGTTCTAAACAATACTCATCAACGGAAGTAAAAACTTTCTTTGGACTTGTGGAAAAATGTGTAAATTTTTTTGTATAGTATTAAATGTTGGAAATTACTTTTATATTCATAGTCATCAGAAATTTCAGTTACATTAAAACGATTATGTACAACTCGTTGGTCATCTAGATATGATTCTTTATTAGCTATTCGAAATTGTTATATTGATAATTTAAAATGTTTATTGCAAATAATTCTTAGAAGCAAAAATAAAGACGAAATATTTGAAGCAATTTATTTAAAAATTCATGTGGAAGATTTTATATTTATATTTAGTTTAATATTCATCGGTAAAATTCTGGAAATTGTAAATTTTGTATCAAAAGTTATTCAGTTTCCTAAACAAGAACTGAGCACAGCAGTTTCTTTACTTAACTCTACGTTAATAAATCTTCAAGAAAACCGGTCAAAATACAGTGATTTTTTTAAAATAGAAGTAGAAATTGTGTTAAAAAAAAAAAATGGAGTGTACCACAACAATTTACAGAAAAAAGAATCCGAAGAGTAAAACGATTATATGATGAAATTCTCCAAGATTACTGCTTTACTTCAGCTGAAGAACATTTTAAAATCAATGTATTTTATTCAATATTGGATAATGTAATAATATAATTAAAAGAACATTTTGCTAGTTTAAATGAAATATTCAAAATATTTGAAGTTATTCGACCGAATTCGTTAATTGAATGTTCTTGCTGATAAAATTTTATCGTTCAGATTTTGTTTTAAAGAAGAAATTACAAAACGAACATCGATAAAAGCAATTACTGAATTACTTGTTATTGAGAATTCCATATTAACAACATTTTCTGGAATATGTACAGCATATATGCTATTTTGACATTTTCTGTAACAGTTGCTACAGCGGAACGTTCATTTTCGAAATGTTCGAATTTTGATAAATAATAATTTACGGAGTTCAATGTGTGAAGAAAGATTAAGTAAATTTGGAATTATTTTAATTGAAAACAATTGAGTACGTCAGTTAAATTTTAGAAATAAATTTTATAATTTGGCAGAAAAAAAAGCACGCAAACGAAATTTTAATTGAACTATTATTATAATTATAAGTTATTTTTATGTAATTCTATTTTATTTTGTATGTAATTTAAATTTAAATAAAAATTGATAGTATCTTCGGATTTGTATAATATTTCATTATTTTAAAATAAAAATACTAATTATAATATATTTATATTATATAGAATTAAATGGAAAAGGTACCCCTTTTTTAATTTTGCACATAGGCCCATCTTTGAGATGAACCGCCACTGGTTATACTCGTATATTCATAACAATCCTTTTAACATTCAAAACCGTGTTTCACTTTATTCATTATCAAGCATTAAGTGTATTATTAATTGTTCAACTTCAATATTCACCTTTAAAATTGATTTAAAACGATTGCTCTTATTATTTATGCAAAGTAAACCGTAATAATAAGTATGATGTAATATGTACTTAAACGGTTTACTTTTTGAAGAAAAATCTATATTGGTATGTGTTGGTGAGTAACAACAATTAATGCCCGATAAAATCCGAATTTTTACTTTTTTATTTAAAACAGTGGGATATAAATCAAATCTCCAAATATAACATTTAGTTATATATTTTATTTATATACTAGCTTTAATTTTTAGCAAACACGAAACGCGTTTTGAAATAATTTATTAATAATTTATTTTATTTAATTATTTAATTTTTATTAATAAAAAGTGTATCAGGATTTGAAAATATTTAAAATGATCACGCAGTCATATTTATATATACATACATCATTCAACTATAGAGTTAATTAATATAATCAGTATATTCATACTAATCAAATATACGCTCTCTTGATTTAAAAATAAAATCTTACTAATAACAAAACATATACGCTAGCCTACTTTTACTCGTTTGCGATTATATAATTGTATGAGTATAATCATTGGTGTTAATTGAAATACTCATACATACAGATTGCAATACGAATACTATTAGACAATTAGGATATTATAATGTTCACAACATTTTAAATGTGAATTCAGTCGTTTTCTATACTTACCATCGTACATACAGTTTTTTTCGTGTAATCTGATACGTATAACAAACGAGATAAAATGTAGGTACACCTTGCATCAAAATTAACTCGAATGCAAAAACACGTACTTTTGCGTATTAAATACTTTAAAAAATTGGTGACAAAAAATAATTGCACCGAAGATAATAATTAAAACATGAGATGACACATCAAAGAAAATTATTAAAAAAAAAAAAAAACCGCTTGGTTTTTGTTATAGTCGGATCATTCATATTACATTCGCTCGTCGGAAAAAAAAAATTATAGGCAAACTAGTTATAATTTTAAATTATTATAAATATGGAAATAATACAAGTTCAGTTTCGTATGTTTAATTTAAAAATAGCAATAAACTGTCACAACAAATAATGAAAAAATAAATTAATCATAAAAGTTTACTAATTAACTAATAACTTTAATAATAATTCGTGTTTCTCTGAATCTATAAAGACAATTTTGCATGTTTCGATGTATTTAAAAAATCTTAGTAAATCCATGCGATATATTTTTATAAAGTGATTATTATTTAAAAGAAAACCCTTTAAATTAATAAAATACCAAAAATAATATATTATAAAACTCATAAGTATTGTTAAAAGTAAATTTAAACAAATGTATTTAGTATAGTAAACCAAAATGATATGAAATACAATATTTTAATACTGTTGCAACCTATACTCGTAATTTTCAGTAAAAATGACTGTTTTCTGCAGTATAATAAGATGAAATTATAATTCCCATCAATTGTAATAATACACTGTTATAATGTTATATTGTATAATGTATAATATACTGTATGTTATACTGTATAATGTTATACTGTTATAATGTTTATAAAAAACATCAACAATGTGTAGCGATGAGAGAATGTTTTTTCCTTAAAAACATGTCGATTGTGATGTTAACTTATTGTGATGGTTAGTTAACTGCTTAGATTATAAATTATAGTAATTTAAAAAGAAATCAGAATGGCATTTATTTTTATTTTTTATTTTTATCGCTATTTCAATATAATTAAAATATTCATGGCTATGGTACGAAAAAAATGTTCCAACGCTTAACATTTAAGAATAATAACTTATGGTGATTAATTAAAAAAAAAAAAAATTAATCAAACTGAAAAGTTACTTTTTCACTCAACAATTAAAAGAAGGTAACAAGACTTGAAAAAAAACATCACTAATCTTGCTTTTCTTTCTAGACCGGCTTTGTAAGTCGTTGATTAGTTTTTTTAATCACGATTGTTGTATACGCTTCGGCAAACTTGTACACGTTCGAACGTGCGCTATATAAAACTATTTTACACATTAATTAATAACTATATATTATAGTATATAATGATAGCAATTATAGTGAAACAAAAATATTTTGCGACGACAAGAACCTATACGGCACCCACGCAAACATCATCAGCTATGGGTATATATAAACGTATATGCATATGGGTAAACTGACGTTCGCAATCAACGAAATAACACCGATTGGCTTCTGACATGCTGGTCAAAATAACATAATATCAAGCAATGAAAGAATTTAAATAAAAAAAATTGTGATTTTTTTTTTCTATTTTAATAATAAAAATACAATTTTTAACTTCTTCAAAAATCAAGCCTACATAATTCATTAAAACGTGTAAGTTTAGGTATACCTTATACGTATTTTTATACATAAATATATAAATATTTATATAGTTATGAATATATTAATAAATGTCTATTAATATATTATTTACCAATTATAGTATTTTTAATAAATGCTTGAGTGTAGGGTTATTAATCATTACCTATAAGTTATTGTTCTGTTAATTATTGAATAGATTTTCTAGCCTATTAACAAACCTACCAATAATGAAAATTAAATTCCAATATTTAAGACTAAAAAAATTATATTAAATACATTCCCAAATATATATTAATAAATATAGAGAGGTGGAGACTTTCGCCCATGGATTACCTCGGGGTGAATTATTTTAGTACTCGTAATTTTCAGACTTATTATTGGATTCCTAATTTTATTTTTTTTTTCGGAATCCTTTTATGTAAAACAGTAGACACGGCTTAATGAACATTTTTTGATGTTTATAGCAATTCTAAATCCAATCACCAATGATTTTTCATATCCTTTTATATTTTATCGATAATAATTGGTAAGGATTTCGTGAACGAAATCCGCATTTTGATAAGAAAATAAAATTGAATCATTGCCTCCGACGGTAAAAAAACTTTATTATCAGTAAAAAAAACGTTATGAACGCATTAGAAATTGGCACTTTTGAGTATGTGGTAAAAGAAGAAAAAAAGTTATTTGATAATAAGTTGTAATATGTGTCTTGACGAGCAATGATGTAATACGACAGCACTTGTCGAACGGACGAGAAACTGTAATTTCATGCTCTGATGACCTGACAAAAATTAAAACGGCCGATCGTCATGTTTGGACGTAACACTGAGATGCTGTTAATCCAACATCACTTATACTAAATAAGAGCGACGATAATAATTTTTAATCTATTTAGTTTTCCGCAACGAGCTATAATATTGGATAACATACATAATCGTTATGTGGACAAGCGCAACGTATAATTATAGTATTATTAATATTGTTATATCCGTATCCGTGAGCATTGTCCGAACATCGAGAGGTCGGTCGTAACGTGTTATGTTATCTCGTCCGATGGATATCTTCTTCTCCACCTCCTTTTACTGCTCCTTTTACTCCTGCTCTGTTCCTGTTTTGAATCCGAGAGGTATGATCCATTGCGACCAAAACTCGTATAAATACTGCTGGCTTGATATAACGTTCATCAGTTGCCGATGACCGAAGAACAACGCTGAGAACGCAGTACTCTAGATACTCTAATATCAGAATCCAACAGATATCCTCGCGATGGCAGCTAAAGTGAGTATAAAAAACTAATAACCGCATGTGCAATATGTTTTCATAAAATGTAAAAACTTTTGTAATCGCGCGCACGTGCTGAATGTGCAATCCACTCGTGTAAATTTCACAATATCGGCAATACCGAAAGCGATTCCGACGAGTTGTCCCGAGACTAACGTCTTAAGATACCTTACCATCGGCCACCTTTTCCTCCGAAAATTATTTATAAAACATCAATCGTTGCACGGCTAGCGATAGCTATTACTACTACGTCCCAATAATGCTGTGATAAGTGTAGTCCGAAAACAAGTCCAATCGCAACGTTTGATTTTTACGGATACCTACTAAATTTTTTTCGCAACCTCGCATTCGAAAAAGTATCGGTCGCAGTGGATATGATTACTAAATGCACGAGTGCAGGAGTGACGGTGATGGGCGATCAGGATACAGCGCAATGCTTACGGGTCTCGCCTTCGCTCTTCGGATCGCTTTTCGCATGCTCACTGGATAGTCCGCGTACGTTCCATCGCGTGATCAACAACAACAATAGCAATATAATGAACGCCAATACGGGTCCGTCCTCATCGCTGTTCAACTTAAATACTGCAATCTTGTATAATTTGCTTGTTTTTATATTTTGAGGGCTGTTGTTTTAACACAATATACCAACCGATTTGACTCGGTCGACTAATCCATGTACGTTTCATTGAGAGTCGATCGGCTTGCGATAAACATTTTTTTTTTTTTTTTTTTTAAACCGCAAATAACACCGACGTGTCTTCTCTGTTCCATCGCATGATGCAGCTGTACGCCACCGTTCTCGTGGCCGTGTGCGCGATGTCCGCCGGCCTGGCCACCGCGTTCCCGTACGGCAGCGATGTCGAAGCGCCGCAACCGTCCTACGAGCATCAGCACGTGCAGGCGGCCGAGCACAACGATGGCCAACAGCACGAGCACGCGGCCCGTTCGTATCACTTCCAGTACGCGGTGCACGACGCGAGCACCGGGGACGTGAAGAGCCAGAACGAGGTGGGCGACGGCCACGGCACGGTCAAGGGCACGTACAGCCTGCTGGAGGCGGACGGTTCGACGCGCGTGGTCGAGTACACCGCGGACGACGAGCACGGGTACCGCGCCGAGGTGAAGAAAATCCAGCCGCAACACAAACAGGCCGCCGCACCCGTCGCCCAGCCCGCGTACAAGTTCGAGTACCCCGAGCACCAAAAGGTCGCGGAACACGTTCACTACTACCCCGGCGAGACGTTCGCGGCCATGCACTGAGGGTGATCACCCCGCCAACCACTAACCGCTAACCACCCCGATAACGGGTCCGGAGTCGGTGGTGAGCACCGCGGGCGTGTTTGTTGTTATTGTTATTATTTTTGTTGGTTATTATTTTTATATATATATATATTTACATGTTCATCATATATGTATATAGTTGTTGTACCCGTTTTCGAAAGAACGTTTTATAACGTGCCAATAAACTACACTGTTACGAATTATACATTGTTATGCGCGTTCACGATGATATTATTGCAGTTGATAAGGTTATGTCGTTTTCGGACACCGTGACGTGAATCGCTCTTTGTATACATACTGCTACACATAAGTATAAGTACGCATAAGTACGGTTGTACACAACATAGTCATTGGATGATTTTTACCATTGACGTAGGTGTAGGTTAATCTGTTAGCCTAGTACGGTATATTAATCTGCCGGAATTACCGGGGTTTATATTCGTATAACGCGTAACAAATCTCTACAAAGTTGATGAACATTACTATGAACGAATATAATACTCTACTCATAGACGTGCGTAAGCATCTGTTTCAGGTGTTTATTTTTTTTTTTAACCACCCACCCCCTTACAAAATACCTCATTAAAAATATATATGTATGTATTAAACATAGGTTAGTAGATTGTATACTGTACTGATGTTACGGTACAATCAGAACAAGCATTATGTGAATTAATATAACAACTATTTGAAATATTAATCTTCGTTTTCTCCCGCTATTCATTTTAAACCCTTCGATTACCTCATTGTAACTGATTGGATTAGTTGTCTCTTGTTATACAAACATGTAAAATAACGCATTCTGTCATTCTTGATTCATCGTATATCGTATGTCGTAACTTTGTCATCAATATACCTACTACAATTTGAAAAGGAACGTTCACAAAGTTTGATGTGCCGTTGCCATTTAACATAGGATTGGATTTGACTTTGCCACAAAAGCAAAATTCTTCGTTTGGAAAAAATATTTTATACAAATTATATGTAATTAACAGTGAAAACTAAGAATACTAGGATTTATGCTTAATAGTTTCTAGTCTACTGAGGAATATAAAAAATAAAACCATAATCAAATAAGTCGGCAAATATAACTCACTAAATACTGGTCTTTGATAATGGTATAAAATTGTCAACAATTTAATAATGAAAACATAAAGCTAGTATTAGAATAATCGCTACAAAGCTAAAATTAATATATTTTTACGAAACTTTATTAATTTTAGCTTTGTGGCTTTATTAATTTTAGTCTGTTCGTATTACATTGCGGTCATAACATTTGCTTGTCAGTATCAAGTCAATTTTTCAAATTTTCAGTTTTTTTTTAATAAAATAATAAATAAAAATTTAAAATTTACAAATCGTTTAAAAAAAAAATATATGGCATTTTTAAGTTCATTTTTGTGGTAAAATGCATTTTTTAAGAGCATTTTTGGCTATTTTTTAGAGCATATTTGTATAGTTTTAAATGCATTTAAATCCGGGCACTAGTTATCACACTCCAGAGAAAAAGTTTCGTAAAAATATCTCTCTGGAGTGTGATAACTAGTGTCCGGATTTAAATGCATTTAAAACTATACAAATATGCTCTAAAAAATAGCCAAAAATGCTCTTAAAAAATGCATTTTACCACAAAAATGAACTTAAAAATGCCATATATTTTTTTTTTATACGATTTGTAAATTTTAAATTTTCATTTATTATTTTATTAAAAAAAAAACTAAAAATTTGAAAAATTGACTTGATACTGACAAGCAAATGTTATGACCGCAATGTAATACGAACAAACTTATTTGAACGTGATTTTTGACTGAATACGGGTGACACTCCACAGTCAATAATAAATTATGATAAAAACTGAATCGAAAAATAAAGATTGACAATTAATATGGAAACCCCGTTAAAGCTACTTAAATATCAAGAAAATAATTTATCTCTAGATAATATTTTTGAATAGGCTAAATTGGTATAGTTTATTGAACAAATATGCATTAAAAACGAAAAAATGACCGAAAAATGCTAAAATATGTTCTAAAAATGAAAAAATATTGAAATATGCAAAAAAAAAAAAGCGAAAAATGCTAAATAAAAATTTAACCTTTGAAGTCTGTTATATGAATCAAATTATAAACTTGGAAAGCATTGTCTAAGATTAACCAAAAAAAGTTGCATTTTGCATTGAAATCCGGACCCTAGAGATAACATTGCAGCATGCCCATAAACAATATGAATAATATGTTAATTATCAATGATCGTAAGTCACGACAATTTTTATAGTATTGACAAAAACAATTTCTGATTTTCCAAAAAAGTTAGTTATTGGTTCTTTTCACCTGAGTACCGGATACCTACGTCCTACCTAAAAAAAATTCATCATTTGTGGCTATAGCCCTTGCACACGCTTATGGCCCGGCGCAAATTGGACTCAGCCCATGTACATCGCACGTGCAGCACACGCGTGGACTATTTTGTAGTACGTTGTTTGAAACAGGGTGGTGCATATTAAACCTATCCCACGGCCAGTGCTGTTCCGACCTGTGTTCGCGTGGGTCAAGTTGTGCTTACAACACAGTTTCGTGGATCGTGGGTTAGAATATATAATAATAATAATAACAGAGAAATGTTAAACAAAAATAGGGATTATATTACAGTGCATTTTTTAACTAGTTAACTAGGCGACATAAATGTCGCCCAGTGATTATACTCTGTCGACAGTATTTTCAAAGATTGGGCAAAATAATGCGAAACGAACGTGTAATACTTTAATCGTATTATGGTATTATACATTGACTATTATGAGAAAAACATTTTTTGTCGCCCAGTGAAAATTCCTTATAAAATGCACTGTTATATTATATATAATTAATTATGTAGGTACCTATTTAACACACATTTATTATCAATCTCTTTCAACTTAACTTTTAAGTTTTCACACGACCAATAGGACATAATGTTAGGACAACAGACCTAATAATATAACGATTAAGTCATAGTACCTAGTAATATGATTAATATGAAAAATAAAATACATGGTCCATGGGTATGGGTTGGGATGCACTGAGTTCAATATGCGTCACCAGTCAAAAAACATGTACTTGACATGTACTTAACTGGGTTCGGTCACACATGTGCTGCGCGTGCGATGTACATGGGCTGGGTCAAATTTGCGCCGGGCCTATGACTACTATTCAATTTGCTATGAATTACATGCTCGAAACCCCGTACATTAAATATAGGTATGCATTATGGATTCACTTGAGCATGCACTTCATTTCTTAAAAACGTAATGTAAATAAGTAGTTCTGCTTGAAGTAGATACATTAAACAAAACTTAATTTAAATATATTATAATAATAATTTATCTCGAAGTTTTTTACAATTTATGAAGTGCCTATTCGTATGTGTTTAAAAATCAAATCTAAAATCAGGATTAATATTTTTATTCAGTTATTTGTTTAAATTAAACACGGTTCTGCACGAATAATTTACAATTACTTTTAGAGTCATCGTTCAAAAAAATCGGTGGTGAGCAATTGTGTTCTTATTTGGGCTTACTGAGCGTGGAGTCAGCACTCAAAATAACATGATTATGACTCTTAAACAGGGTATACTATTGAGTACGAAAATGAAGATTATATGGCTTAATTTCTATATGTTTATTTTTGTTTTTTAATTTATAACTTTTTTTATTTAAAAATGAGGGTGAGACTTGAAATAAATGTATAGTTATTTAAATTAAAAACTGTACAAAATAAATAAAAATTCTTATAAGATAATTCAATGGAAATTTTTCAATTTTAGTCTCAAAACGTGATAATCTTAAATATGCAATTCAAAATTATGCAATTTCTATATTACATGTTGTAATATAAAACCCGTCATTAAAATATCTTCAAAAATCTACGAAATAGCAAAATAAATAGCAATTCAAAGACCAATATTAATATAACCCATATTTTAATTAAATATTATCGATTGTCGATTACAGGAATCTTATATTTTTTCATAATTAGGTAGGTGTATAGAAGACTAGGTAAAAGCACCTGTTATTACGTATTAAATAATATAAAATAATTAGATACCACGTTAATATCTTTCCAATTACGATTCCAAATTCCAAATTGTTAACTAAAAGTTACTATGTTTGATATTTATTTATTATTTAATTGTTAACTAATAGTTACTATGATTGATATTTATTTACTATTTAATTGTTAATTTCATGTATTAATTTACCAATGTGAGGAAACTTAATACTTATTTTTATATTCAAATGTTTACTAAAAGTTACTATGTTTGATATTAGTGATATTACATGTAAGTTTGGTGTACAATAAATTGATTAATGGTTTACCACCCATATATTTTAATTTGTTTAATCAATTGGTTAGGAAGTGATTATAGTTCTGTGCTAACTACTTGTATGAATTCTTTTAACTGAGAAGATATAGCATCTAAAACTTCTTCCAAGAAACAGCTTATGGTATTATTTGGAACTCTATATAAATATCGAAGAGATAATATTCAATTACCAGATGCTAAGTACTGAAGAACTACTTGCAACTTTATTGCTGCAGGAATAGGTGCTTTCATGGTTGTATTTTGTTTTTGTATAATAGGACTAACCTGAAACAAAATTACAAAACAAGTACTTTTTGTATTATAATAATAAATTATTACCTTACCTTTTGCGAGAGTTCATAGAACATGGCATAGTCAATCCGAAGAAAGTTACAAAATGACCTGGGATCTTCAAAATGCAACTCCTTTAGTAACGTTCCTGATGCACCTAAAGTATTCCTTCTACTTATCCATTTTCTAACCCATTCTCGTTTTTTTGATTTTTTTTTTTAATTCCAGAATAATTATTTGTTCAAAAACTTCCGCAGCTGCATTTAATACGTAATTATTGGCCATTTTAATTATATTAATATTAATATTATAATTTTATCATTTATGGCTGTAACCACATCGGAGTTAAATTAACGAGTTACAGGTTAAACTAGTCAAGTGTGAGTGGCGAGTGCTGCACTGCTGCGACACAGGTGTGAACAACATACGACACTTAACACTGTGGCACTGAACACTGAACAGTGTCGTGCCACTTAATGCCATGACATTAGTGTCACCGTGTGAACGAGGCTTTACACGAGTTCTTATGGGGGATAGATTTGCAACACCTGTTGGGATATCAGTGTAGCCTGTACATAGATAATAACCAATTGTACAACCACAGAATACTATGTATTACAACTTATTGATACAATAAATATTGTACATCATTTTATTGTATAATTATAATTAATAATGTTTAAGTTAAACTAAAAAAAAAGTTTAACTTTATCTTTTAACGCAATAACACATTTTAACTATTTATAGTCACATAAATATTATTTATTTTGTCATGGTAAAACATTAATTACAAATTTTTATAAATACATTAATACTTAATACTAAAACTACAATATCTTAAAGAAAAATTATTTATTTTTTTTTAAATATTATTCATTTATTAATTTTTACGAAATTTTGTGTAGACTTAATATTATTGTGATTCATTTAAATGTTGACTATTTGTAATATTATATTGAATGAATATTGATAATGTCTTTGTATATTTTGTAATATTGTCATTTAAACATTAAATTATTCATTTAAAATTAATGTATTTAGATTATCAAAGTATGTCGGGGACCGAACATCATATGGCTAATAATTTTCCGGGACGAAACGTCCTATCTTAAAAATTGCAGGGTACGAAACGTCCGTGGACTGATTTTTTGTCGGGGACGAAATGATGGGCGCGAAACGTCCTCGATTCGTTTATCTATAGTGATAACATCAAAAATATGTAGATTCAGTTTCAGCAGCAAAAGAGAATTTTTAATTATTTTCGAATCCTGGCTTCACTGATATCCCAAACATTTTGCACTAATTTTCGAGTTCTCATTAAGTGAGCCTTCTGGTTATTCTGTGGTATTATAGTAGTTATTTGTTGATCTTGAGAGCACACTGGCGTAATTAACGGATAATGATAATCCGATGATGAACAATGTTATCGTTTCGACGATCGACGTGACATCGTGATTTGATAAAAATAGGTTTGGTGCAAACATTGAATGTGCTCCAAACTACCATATATTACTAACCGACGCGTCGAGACATGTAGCTAATATTTACACGGCCGCCCGGAGCACAAACAATTTGTGCTCCGCGAATTATTTGATCTATAAAGACACTTCTTAAAATGAAAAACTGAAAAAAACTTTTTTTTTTTACAGATCATGTGCATAATAATCAATTATATATTAGTATATAATATATTACCATAGGAATCTAATTATTTTTTATATATTTCTTATTTTTTTGGGTGGTTCACATGCTCCTGTGCACCATACCATGAGCCGCCGCTGGCTATAAATATGTAAAAACCTAGGAAAGCAGCTGGTGTCGATGAAATATTATCGGAACAGATAAAACAATTCGGGCCGAAGACAAAATAATAGTTTTTGGAAATTATCAACAAAGTAGTAAGATCAAAAATAATACCCAAGAAATGGAGGAAAGCACATAATATGTTATATATTATATGTATCTTGTTAAAACCTGGGAAGCAGCCAAACGAGGCAAAGAATTTCAGGCCGGTTTCACTGTTATGCCACTTATTTAAATTATTCGAAAGATTAGTATTAAAGCGCATATCACAAACAATAGAGACACAGCTGATACAACAACAGACAGGGTTTCGAGGAGGGAAATCATGTACAGGTTGGTTTTAAATGTTACTCAGTATATAGAGGATGGTTTCGAAAAGAGCAAGATTACGGGGGCAACTTTTGTGAACTTAAGCGCGGCGTACGATACCGTAAATCACCGGTTACTGTTGAAGACATAATATGGCATATATATGACATAACTAAGGACTTAGGATTAATAGAGCTACTAAGGTAAATGCTGAAGGGCCATAGGTTCTGTAACGCTCCAGGGTAGAAATAGTAGATGGAGGATCCAAGGTTGAATTTTAATCCTATTAAAATCTAGGAAAATGTTCTTAAAACAAGTAGGGTAATTGAAGAAGAAGCAGATCAGGAGAGAATAAAGCGATGAAGACAAAACTTAGGGGCAAGTATAGAGTATGACACGGAGACATTATAACCTAAAGAAGAATTACGTAGAGGGAAAATTCTTCCTTGGAACCATTGGAGAACAATAAACCGGGTTAAAGCGAAATGTGGATGGACGAGAAAGAATTTGTTTAAATGGGGTTTGAAATAAAATAAAATAATCTTGTAAATTTAAAAAGTTATAACCGTAGGAAACTTGAAATGTTCACTAAATATTTATATGAATTTTCTCTAGAGGTGATGTAAATTTTTAACACTTTTGGATTTTATTGCGGTAACACTAGATTTCTTCAAAATATAATTTTCTAATGCTAATAACATTTTTTTCCGTAGCTCAAGTAAACTTTTTTGGTTCGCTGGAAAGAGCAACTTCTCTAGTACATTATATTACATTTTCAAGTCTTAAGTATACATATTGGAATGTTTATCAACTTTTAACTATCAAAACTAGGCAGATTTTGTGATTTTTATCAACATTTCAAATTCATACGCTTATTTTTAAAAATTCTGACTGCGAATT
>JASXSY010002257.1:0-62500 GCA_034509805.1 Sipha maydis
CTGGGAGTAGAATTTTTGATATACAAGATGTATATATTTAACTAACACATTATGATCTAATTTATAGTCATATTTAAATCAATGTAAATAATATTCTTATTTTTTTAATGTAGCAAATTATTCAAGTTTTTATGAATATATGAAATGATAACAAGATAAAACATTTCTTGCATATTGAGGAGTTATATTATTTTGAATAGATTGAGTATAAATATGAAACATATGAGTTTTTGTGAAATTAATTTTAATAATATTTACTGTTAAATAAAAATAATAACTAAAATAAGGAATTTTTTATACATGAAATGGGTATGTTTCTCATAAACTAATTTTTAAAGTGGTTTTATTTGGACTATAAATATTAAATTACAAAAAAAAAGATAATTCTTTAGTTATTAGTGGTAGTTTCAAAATTATTAATCATAAAAAAGAGCAGCTGAATAGAATTTAATTACATTTTCATTTTAGAATACATTAATTATATCAAACTAAAATTTTAATTCATTAAAACATTATTTTTTTTAAATTGCGTAGGTAAAAATTTTCATAAGCAAAATTTTACTAAACCTCTTTTGAACTTGAATTTTGTAGTTATTATTTAAACTTGATGTTTAAAGATTTTATTGATAATCTTAAAAGGCTCTTAAAATTAGGTAGTATACCTATGGTACCAAAAATAAAATTTCGGTTCTATTTATAACATAGAAAAATAATAAAAATTCTTACCTTGAATCATAAAATTACGAATAATTCTGTGAAATTTTGTATTATTGTAATAACCACGTCTACAAAGTTCAGCAAAATTACGACAAGTCTCTGGAGCATGATCCCAATACAGTTCGATTATTATTTGACCCATTCTAAAGATAAAAGTATTAGTACAAAAATCCAAAATATTAACAAATATTATGTGTAGATTCTTACGAAGTGTCAATAATTGCAAATTGTGGTTTCCAAGATTTATCTGGGATACCACCAGCTCCATGGATCATAACTGAATCATTCATTTTTGTGTAATTATTTGAAAGAATTAATACGACAAATTACTAAAAGAGTTAACAAACATTTAATAAAAAAACTTAATCGTCTATAAAGCAAAGCGTTTAAAACCGCGAAAAAGAGCACATAAATGATAAATGTTTATCTTGTTATCACAAAGTACAAATATTTAACCCTAAGTTTTATTACACTATACCACGGTCTTAGAAGAAATCTAATAAACCATAGACATAATATATATTATGTCTATGTAATAAACTAATAACTAATAACCATGAGTAAAGATATGAAGTATATCTATAATGATGCTAATAACACAGAATTCTGTGTTAATAATAAGATAGTGTTGTGATTATCCGTCGATTGATAATATATCACAATTAGATGAAGAGTTTTGCGATTGTTTGGTAAAATATAATGTACAAGAGCTTGTAAAAAATACATTATTAACTTTAACTATGTCTTTTAATTTGTACGTTAATAATGTTTGTTTGTTGGGAATTAAAAATGTATTGAAGTTTCAGTTACATTCAAAATGCATACACAAATCCGCCTCAGCCAGAAAAATATCACCCCAAGAAGTATATTTGTTTAGTAATATAATGTCTATTTTTCTTTTTACTGTATAATTTAAATTACAGGTAACTACTATTCTTAGCTCTAAGGAACATATTCATGAATTTGAACCGAGTTTTGGATCTATTAAAGCCTATGAAACAAATCAACTGGAGTCAAACTCTCCAATTGAAGATGCTCGCGCTGAAGCAAAATGCCTTTTAACATCCGGTTGGTATGTTTACATTTATAATTTTGTGTTAATTACTATCATAGAAAAAAAAATCAGATAATGTAAATGTACATACAACTATATATGTTTTTTGATTGAAAGTTCTACCCTAATAAAAAAAAACTGAAATTTAATATTATGTAATGTATTATTAAATAGTTATTATTGAAAAATAATCAAAAAATATGAGTTTGATATTTTACCTACAGAAATTAGAATATGAATAAAATATGTTGGTTATATATATATATTTTTTTTTTTATAGATATTTTTGAAGATATGTAATTTTAACTTAAAATATTTTGTATTATACCCACAGTAAAATAATTTTTGATGTATTTTATTTTTTTTTAAAAAAACTTTGACCAATCGTAAATTTCATTGAGTAACTTCATCTAGAATTACTATTTTAAGTTTTTCTAAACAATTTTATACTTACCATGATTATTTTTATGAGTAATTATACAATTATTATTATTTAGGTATGTTGTTTGGAGTGTTTGATGGTCATGGTGGTGCTAGCTGTTCACATGTGATAACTAAAAGGTTATTTGATTACATTTGTGTAAGTCTGTTACCTAAGCCACTTCTTTTAGAATATCTGGAATCTGGGAAACAGCTTGTTGAAATGCGTAATGAAACATTTGATTTAGTTTCTGAATTAAAAACCATTTATGCTCAAAGTCTTAAATCATATGTACTTAAAATAATTAATGAACGTCAAGAAAATCAATTTAAAATGAAAGATGCATTGGAAAAGGCATTTTTACAATTGGATGAAGACATGATGACTGAAGCAAGATTAAAAACGAATACTGAAGTTGATAATTTAACATTGAATGTAGGACTATCTGGATCAGTAGCATGTGTTGCTCATATTGATGGACCTCATTTGCATATTGCCTCAACTGGTGATTGCTTAGCAGTAGTTGGAGTATATACAGATGATGATACATGGATGGCTAAGGTATACCAATTTACGATTTATAGTCATTTTTAATATATATATATATTGCAATTTTATATTTTTAAAGGTTATGGTCGAGGAACATAATACTGATAATTTACAAGAATTAAATCGAGTTATATCTGAACATCCATCTAATGAAAAAGATACAGTTATAAAATATGAAAGGCTTCTTGGTCAGCTAGCACCATTAAGAGCATTTGGAGATTTAAGGTTTTTATTTTTACAAAAATTGTATCCATCAAAATTATTTTTAGATATCTCTTATTTTGTTAATTTATTTTACTTGAATTTAATCTAAACATTTTATCAGATATAAATGGTCTAGAGAGATGTTATTGGAACATATTGTACCAAAAATTGGGGAAAATGCTATACCACCATTTTACTACACTCCTCCATATTTAACTGCTAAACCTCAAGTTGCACATCATCATCTTCAACCAAGAGATAAATTTCTTGTACTAGCTACAGATGGTCTGTGGGATTTTATGACCCCATTACAAGTAATATATTTGGTTTTATTTATTTTTATATTGCATTTTTAAAAATCAAAGATATTTTTAACATTGAGGAATTTTGAACTGTAAAATGTATTAATATTATTAATAATTTATTTTGTTTCTTTTTATTTGATTGATGGTAAAGTCAAATAGATTTTCACTTTTACTTCTTGCAGTCACATTATTATATAACTCTTGGTATTTTTTTAATTCAATTATTATTGATTATATTATATATGAATTTATATATTCAATTATTATTATTTTCATGTAATATATTAACTCAAAAAAAGCGATTGTAATATTCAAGGATGATAAAATTGATCATAATATATTTTACATCAGTTAATCTAAAAAGGTTTTAAGATACATCTTCTCAATAAAAATTATTAAACATTAGGATTAATTATAATTATTTAACATATTAGTATTTATTACATAAACTATGGTGAATAGTTAAATAAAATATAAATAATAGTAATAAAAATATTTAAATAATTTATTTTTAAATTTTAGGTTGTTCGTTTGGTTGGAGAACATATGAGCGGAAAAATCACTTTGACACCACTCAAGTTGCCTAGAAATAATATGAAACTTAGTGAAATAAATAACTTACTCTTACAAAGGCGAGATAGTTTAAAACGAAAACCAGTAGATGCAAATGCATGTACACATTTAATACGAAACGCATTAGGGGGTACTGAATATGGTGTTGAGCATGCTAAGTTATCTCATTTACTCAACTTGCCAAAAAATATTTCTAGGTCATTTAGAGATGATATTTCTATTACTATTGTTTATTTTAATACAGAGTACTTAAGACATCCTCAACCTTAGTTTAATGATTTTTATCAAAAATTATTTCCTAATAATATTTCAAATATATATTGTATATTTTTTTAATAATTATCTTTACTCATCATTCTTAAAGTAATAACTAATTACATTAATTAAAAATAAAGTCTGCAAATAATTTAAATATTATTTGTTTTTTTTAGTTATAAAACCTTGATAAAATACCAAGAATTTTATTAATAAATAAACCTAATAGAAAAATTATATTTTTGTAAAAATGTTGTATTTTATAATCTAAAAATTAACTATAGTTTAGTTACATCAAAAATATCTGGAATTTAATTATAAAAAGTCCTAGTAAGAATAAAGTATAATTTAATTTATAAAATTAACATGATTGGATATTATAAACTAGTATTAATTTATACTACATACTGACCATTCTTATTTATAAATTTTTTTAATTTTTTTATTTAATTTGCTTTTATTCGCACATTACAACAAAGCGATTACATAAACGAGAATAGCAATGGTATTAATTCTGATAAATAAAAATAATACTAAAAACAAATGTATATAGGAACAAATTGAATTAAATTAAGAAGCCAGCGGAATAAATGAAACTTATGGTGGAGTGGATGACAGGAATGAAACGAGAGTTAAGTAGAAGGTTGGCTTCAGGTGAGATATAATCAAAAGAATTTTTTATACTTACAAATTATTATTTATATTTTGAATGGTTATTATTTGTAATTAATATACCAAACAAAATATATAACTATATTCAGTAAATTAACACAGTAATAAAAAATATATTTTGTTAAAAGTATCTATTATTAATAAAATTTATCAAGAATCAAAAAATACATAAAAACCATTATTCATTGAAAATACTAACAATATTTTCATTATATTGGATTTAACTATGATAATTTTACTATCCATAAAATTAATAATCAGTAATTTTATATAAATTTTTGATATTCGTAAGATTACAACTTTATAAAAAGTCATAATAAGTTGTGCTTGTGTAGAGTAAATAAATATATTGCAAATTTAATAAAACAAATATAATATTTAAACAGTATTTAAGAAAATTGTTTTAACCAATATGTTGTAAACTCTACTCAATTTAAGAGTTAACTGAACTATTGAGTGGTTAGTGGAGGCATCACTATTTACTAACCAGTAATGGGGAAAGTATGCGTGGTCATGATGCCTTTTCATATGCCACTTGGTGTACTCTAAACTTCAAAAGAGTATAACACATGATGTTTTGAGTATGGTTTTATTTTTATTGTTTTAATCTTATCACAAAATAATAAATAAGTATTTATAAAAGTATAATAGTTTGCTTTGTTATTTAGAATATTTGGACTGTACGCCTAATAACACTAAATGATGATAGTTTAGTTTTATTTTAATATTATTTGTTTGATACCTGTAATATTAATTTAAATAAAATGAAATTTTATAATTTTTATGTATGTAATTTTTGTATAACCCAATAACTGCTGATATTCTTATAAGGTCATACTTTATCAGTTTACCATTATTATTTAAATATGTATTTTTACTAACTGATATAAAATCATTGGTTATACTAACACTTGCATTTTGCCCAGTAGAGATACATAATAGCAAATGAAAAGTATGTCATTAGTTTATTATTAGAGTATTAGTAACCTAATTATATAGTATAAGAAAAAGAAAAAGCAAAATTCTTGGCATTTATTTTTGTACTTGTTTTTACAAGTTTAATACAATTAGACTAACATGTAGTTTTAAATTATAAAAAAATAAGTACAAATGTTCTACTAAAAATTTAAAACAAAATGATTCTTACGAGAATTTTTTCATTTGAATCCAGAGTTTTTAATTGACATGATACTTAAATAATAAATACATATTTAGTTTTGATAATTTTACTCATTTTAGTCATATTATTAGATATTTTGCACGGTATAAATTATTTTGTATTATATTGTTTGGTTTTCAAAAAAAATTATTCACATTTTAGTAAATGTTTATTCAAGCATAACACTTGTTTATGAATTCAAAATATTTTTCATGTTTTAAATGCACTATAAAAATTATATTTTTATAGTATTTTATTATTAAATAGTTCAAATTATTTTTATATATTTACTTATTATGCAGTAAATATAGTAGTTATTTAAAATTAATTAATTTAAATTATAAATTATTTGATATTATAAAATTGATGTTTTAAACTGTGTAAATTAATTGGTAATGGCTTTTGTAGATTTATAAAATAAAATAGTCTTTTTTGAATACAGTTATCATCTTCAGTTATGTTAATGTTTTCAGTCCTATTGAAAATTCCATCTTTATTAAGTTCAAAACAATATGAATGTATAATTTTAAAATTGAATTTTTCTTATGGATCAACATATTAGCATATTACTGAAGATATGAAATAATCAATAAAAGAAAATATCAGGATAATAAAGTTTATTTTACTTATATTTAAAATAAAATAATACAAATTAAATCAATCATACCAATATTTATATTGTATAATTTATTTTAATTAAGTATTTTATTTCAGTTTTATTTATAGTTGCATAAATATTATATTAATCTTTTATTTATTTTAAATTTGATTAACTAATATGTGCTTTTAAATACAGGTAAAATATATGATATTCATAACATACTATAATCATAATTTATTTAAAAGTAGAAGTGGATAAAAGCATAATTTACTGAGTGTGTAGAAAATAAGATGTGTACATAGATAAATAATTTGAAATGGATAGTCAAATTTAAGTCTTCTCAACTTCAATCTAATTTAACATAATTATATAATATTATAATATATTAATAATTTATATAATAAAACTATGGTTATAATGGAAGTTATTATTTTTATATTTCCATAAAAGGGAGTTGCAATCAATTTGTTGGCCAACCCTGATCTATAAGAATAATTTTGTGTAATTTTAAAGACAGTGAAATCTAACTTATAACTGATTTTTATCTAGAAATAAAATATAAGAACACAACTGCAACCAAACATAGAGAATGGAATAAACTATCACATTGTATACTGAATAGATGAACCTTGTCATAATTAGATGTTGTATTTTAAAGATAAAATATATTTCTATTAATAGAGATACACAAAACCAAACATTTTACTAATATCACTGGCTGAAAATTAATTGGTAAGGCATTATTGTTGAGAAGAATACACTAACAAAAATTATGTTATGAATTTATAATCATATTTGAAATACAATAAGGGATTTGTTGAAAATTTTATTACAATATGTCAGATGTCAGAAAAGTTATTTATTTTTTCATGATTAATTATTCAACATCCAAAAGTAGAAGTATACAAATAAAATATTTATAAAATATGATTATAAATTAAAATTTAAAATAATGCAATTTATTATTATACATCTAGACAATATAAGAAAAATAGTTTTTGTGTAATATGTATAAATTATAAAATTAATTATGTATAAGGACAACATAATTAAATACTAAGTTGGACAAAATAATCTTATAACTTAAAAAAAAAAATATATATATAATTATAATGTCTTGATCTATTGGGAAAATTGGTTACAATTTTTAACCATTTTTTCATTTCACCTATTTGAACAATTAGAGTTGACTCACCCTTCTTGGCCGAAATCCATTGTAAATTTATCTAATCTTTTCATATCATCATCATTCACTGTAGGTTTAGATGTAGCCAAAGATCGTAACATATCACTCTATCAAACACATTATTTTAAGTATAAAATAGCCAAAATTAATTAATAATTTACCATTGACACTGGTGGCTCAAGTAGTTTATCACTGGGAACATCCATAAATGACATTTCAGCAGCACCAGGGCTACCAGGTGAACATGGTGTAAGCAAGTCATGTACGATAACATTTGGATCTGATCGACTAGGGCCTGATATTCGTTTAAAATGTGTAGCTGTTTGTACTTTTCGTACTGGTTGCATTAATGCATCTCTTACAACAATACTAATATCTGCTCCTGAATACCTTTAATAGATAATTTTTTTTAATGAATTGGATATAATAAGTGCATTTTTTTATAGAAAGTACCCTTCAGTTTTAGCTGCCAAAGTTTTAAGATCAGCTTCTGTCAGTACATGGTAAGTGTTTCCTAAGTTTTGTTTCAACATTATTAGCCGGGCATGTTCTTCGGGTAAAGGTATGTAAATTCGCTTTTCAAAACGTCGCCGTATAGCAGCATCAAGAACCCAAGGAATGTTTGTAGCTCCCAGTACAAGAATACCTTCGTTATCAGTACCAACACCTAAAAATATTAAATTAAATAGAAATTAAATCAAATTAAAATAAAGAAATTAAATTAGTTACTAATATTACCTTGCATTTGCACTAAAAACTCAGTCTTTATTCGCCGAGCTGATTCAGACTCATTATCTGAACGTGAAGAACATAGTGAATCCACTTCATCAATGAATATAATGCTAGGTTTATGTTGTCTAGCTAATTCAAACAAATTTTTAACAAGCTTTTCAGATTCGCCTAACCATTTTGACACAAGATCAGAAGATGAAACGGAAAAAAATGTGGAGTTATTAGCTTCTGTTGCAACAGCTTTGGCCAAGTATGATTTACCTGTTCCAGGTGGCTAAAGAAATATTAAAATATAAATGTTAATTTTACTGAAATAAAAAAATGTAATCAACAATTTTACCCCAAACAATAATATTCCTTTCCAAGGTATTCTTTTGCCAGTGAATAGGTGAGGGAATTTTATTGGAAGGATAACAGCTTCTTTAAGGGCTTCTTTAGCTCCTTCTAAGCCAGCAATATCTGACCATTTTACACAAGGTTTTTCTACAACAATAGCACCTTCTAGTTTATTTTGTAATTTTTTTGCTTCAGGATCATCACCATCTTCATCACTATCATTTTTTTTATCATCATTTCTTTTTTTTTTAAAAAAAAAAAAACAATATATAATTTATTCTTCTAATAACTATGAAATAAAAATGTACTTTGAATTAGATTCTCCAGCTTTAACAGGTTTCTTTTTATTTTTTCCATTTTTCAAATATTCTTTAAGTTTTTCAGCTCTTTCTAAATATTGTGTACAACGACTTCGTATGCTATCTTTAGCTTTTTCTCCTTGAGTTTCATCTGTTAAATTAATACAACATATTTAAAAAAAGTAATATAGCTATATACACGAATATCCAATTTACATTTAAGAGCATGCAAAAAATATTCAATGCCACTTTCATACAACTTTAGAGCTTCTTCATAATTTTTATTACGATCTTCTTCAGTGGCTTTAGTAACTAAATCAATTGCTTTCTAAAACAATGAATAATGGTTAAAAATGTAATAATTGTTGATATTTTTAATAATTGCTGAACAGTTTAGTATTAACTAAATTGAAAATAGAATTTAAATAAGCATAGAATAAACATGTGTTAGTTTAACTGACGTAAATTTGTCTCACCTTATGTTTACAATATATAGGTTTTTTTTACTAGTAAACATTTTTTAAGCAACACAATCTATTGACGGGACCAATTAGTGAACAAATTTTAGTTGTGGAAAGATTTTGATAGGGGAGTTCATATAAATACAATAAATTAAAAAACATCTGATTAATTACCTGTAATGTAGCAGAAACTGCCATATTAATGACTTAACTTATACGTAAGTTGGTATTTAAAAATGCATTGGCTTGATTGCCTAATTTTTTTTTTCAGTATTCACAATAGTACACTCATAGATCTTTAAGAGAATCTCTAAAAAAATTCCAGTTGATAACGATATGTTATTGCAGTGTGACCAACGGTCGAAATATAGTCAATAAGCAAGACAACAGATGTCGTCATTTCGTGACAGAGATCAGAAAATCTTTGTTATTGTTTGATTATTTGATTTTATGAGTAGAATTTTTTGTAAAATTTGTGTTATAATAAACGTTGATATTTTTTATAAGCTTGGAAATACCATCCGATGCCGGGGACATTTATTCTCAAACAGATCACGTTGGTTGACCTACTTTCCAAAAGGACCGCGGAGACGGCAAGCCTGTGTTCTCCGTAAAGTGGACCTACGGTGTTATTATTGTTTTTTCTTTTTTTTTTTTTTTTTTGTTCTCAAACCAAATTATTCATTTTCACTTTTTTTTTTATCTTTCCCCCTCGTGCGAAAAAAAAGCAAACACACAACAAGTAAGTCCGTCCGTTGAATTCGCCGCAACCCTTCGCGTCTCGTCGTCGACGTTGTCGTTGTCGCCGTCCATTTAACAGTGAACGTCGTCGTAATATTCGTTCGTCGTCGACGTGTACACGCACGAAAATTCACTTTTTTTATCCGTGGCCGTTCCGCCCGCAAGTTTTTATCAGTAAACACACATAGCTGTGTATACGCGTGTACGTGTGTTCGTGCTCCGTGAATAGCAAGTGCAACTAGTGCTAGTGGAAGTGATGGCCCATCGACCTACGACATTATCGTTGCTGCTGTGGGCCGTGGCCATACGTATTGGGGAACGAGCATGACGGCGCAACTGTCGGAGTACGCGACGATGATGGCGGGCGACGAGAACGGCGGCGATGGTGGTAGCAGCAGCAACGACAGCGGTGGCTGTGTCGCGGTCGGTGCTGATACCGATGGACCCACCGTGGCCACCGAACGGGTGGTGTTGATCTCGTTCAAAATGGAAGACGAAGATTGCGCAGCGGACGTGGATGTGGACGCCGGATCGTCGGTTGGACTGCAGGACGACGTAGGATTGGAACAATTGGTAGTACAGACGCAGTCACCACCGTCGTCGTTCTCCGATGGCGATCAAGGTAAAACGCGTATTTCTCGTTTTTCTTTTCCGCAGTCGGTCCGAACACGCGTATAGATGTATCCTTTGGGAGGGGGCTGGGGATGTCGTGCGGTTCGCATTCGTTCCACCGGACGTCCTGGTATTCCTGTCGGCGGTAGTTGGGTGATGGGCGCGCGCAACACTTTCTCTTTTTCTATTACGTGCGCCTCCGCTTTCTCCTGCGCCCCCGACGCCGTCCCCGTCATCGTAGGTTCCGTCGGTCACCTCCGATCGAGCACTACCCTCGGCCGAGGTCCGACTGTCCGATGGTGGGCAACGCGCGTACGGCTTTTGTCCGCCCGATGTGCTCGCGTATGCTCATCTGCCGATGGTTGATAATACGCCACAGCACTTGTTGTGACCCGCGGTGGGCGACCTTATTTGGTCAAGTTCATGCACACGCTGTAGAGCCTTGACTGTGGACACGGTGATTAGCTATTTTGGGTCCGCACAGCGGCGGCCGGTGAAACGACCGCGACCGTGTCTCGGCCGGTGCACGATGACCGGTAGGGGAAAGCGTCATTCACGTCGATCATTGGTGGGTGTGGGGAGAGGGAGAAGGATACGTTTTCACCTGATACCGTCGTGTCTGCGGTGCTGGTGCCGTTGCGACTTGTCCCCGGGGAAGCGCGCACTGGAAACGTTCCGTGTGCGATGCGTTCTTGTTTACCCCTGTGCGATTTTCTATTGTCTCGTCAATAATGGGTTTTCACTTTTCATTATTGTCTGGTCGCGCAGCACGATGCCACCTCCGCCGCTGCCGTCGGCTTGTACGCGACGAGTCGTTGTTGCTGTGGTCGCAACCGTCGTACCGCAGGTGCACATAGTAAACCTAGGTTCTACCGGTGGCGGTTAAGTTGGTCGGACGAACATTGTTACCCGGTATCAAGTGTGTTCGCTTGCGTGACGTTAGCGGCGTTCGAGTATCGTATGCTCATATCTCGTATCTGACAGTGGGTAATAACGGCACTCCAATCGGTACGGTTTAATGTCATTGTCGACGTATCTGATGCGTGATCGTTGGCTACTGTTGTAAATTTAAGCGATTAGAGACGGCTTCAATTAATTTAATGCTTGAAACGTGTATGGGGTTAGATAGGTGTATGGGATAATAAGATTCATTTATTTGTTATATCAAAAGCGTTCATCGTTTGTTTTGTAAAATGTATCAAGTATCTGATAATCAAGTATCATCAGAGATGTGAGCTCGGTAAATTTACCCGGTAAAATTTACGGGTGAAAGTAAATTTACGTAAATTTTACCTAGTATTTTTTTACCAGGTAAATTTTTTTTACCATTGAAAAAAATTGAGTGACCCCTCATTTCCAATGTTTTCACAAGTGGGATAAATTTTATCATAGATTATTATAAATACTAGTATTTATAATCAACGGTTTTACCTAAAGCCAGTGTATCCAATACGTGAATACGCCAATAAAATGCAAACACTATATTTTAGCTTATTATCTATTTATACATTAATTTAAAATTAAACACTGACCATATTCTCGTTCTGTCGTTACTTGTTCTATGTGACTTAGTTGTTACACACAACACACTTAGGCCGTTTGCACACAGTCCGATAAAATCGGACGATATTATCGGTGATTGTGTCGGATACACCGATAAAGGATGATTCACACTGAACCGACACTCGCAGACCGGTACCGGACCGCACCGATCCGTACCGGACCGACAAATTATTAATTAATATAAAATAATATTCTAATTTACATCTAACAGACCGTCACCGCACAGACACTAACCGCACCGTGCCGTACCGACAAACATTCTATCAAATAATGTTTTGTCGGTGCATGTCGTGTCGGCACGGTTGTCGTATGGGCGAGGGGGTGGGTGGTATAAACGCGATAACGACGTTCGTCTACTAAATTAGAATATAAAAATATAATATTATTTTTAAATATTATTATATTTATCACAATATTGATTCAGTATGACGTAAAGTATGTTAACAGCCTATAGTACGTATTTTATTAGTCAAGTCTACAGCTATTTTCTTAAAAATGGACAATGAAATTTTAATTGAGCTAGTTAGAGCTAGGAATTGCTTATATGATTTAAGTCACAAAAAGTATAGTGACTATTCGTTTAAGGAATCAATATGGAAGGAAATTGGACAAGAAATGAATCAACCAAGTAAGTAACACTCATATACTTCTAAAGTTAATTAACATTTATTTAAAATAAGATTCTTGTTTATTAAAAGTTATATAATTATATACATTTTGAGTAATTTTATTATGAAAAAACTTAAATCCAATATACCTACCTATAGATAAATATTTATAATAATACATTTAAATTTAAGTATAAAAAAAATCCTTAATAATTATATTTATTTTAATTCTTTTCTAAACGGATTTGCATTCAACGATTTTTTAAATAACTTATTCCCATGGCAGTTGTCCTAAAGGTGAACAAATGAAGTCTTTAACTTTTTCTCTAACTTCAAATGCATCTCTATTAGCACTCCCTCCTTGTCTTGGAATTGGAATTATATTATGAACTGTATTTATTAATATAGAGTTTGATAATTGAGTGCTATTTCCAATATTTCCATGTTGTTTTATAAAATTATGTAAAATACAAGTAGTCATGATAATTTTGTCAGCATATTTTGGTAATATTTTCATTCTTCTTGAATAAATACGAAATTTTTGAGTAAGCTGTCCAAAAGTATCTTCTACTACTTTTCTTGCTCTAGAGAGACGGTCATTAAATTTTTTTTTAGTATTATCAGCATACATTTGAGGACCCGGGTATGGTCTTAATAAATATGTTTTTAGGGGAAATGCTTCGTCACCAATTATTGTAAACGGGGTTTTTTCACTAGTTCCCGGAAGTAGTTTTCCATCAGGAATATTTAATTTGTTTCGTTCAAGTGCTTTTCCGAAATTAGAATTTGAAAAAATACCTCCATCACTATTTCTTCCGTAAGCCCCGATATCTACTGCAATAAATTTATAGTGTGCATCAACTAATGCCATTAAAACTATGGAAAATGTTTTTTTATAATTATAATACATAGATCCGCTATTTGGAGGTGCTTCTATAACAACGTGTTTACCATCTAACGCTCCTATACAGTTTGGAAAGTTCCAAATTTCCCAGAAATCATTAGATATCTGCTCCCAGTTTTCTTTTTTTGGTTCTGGTATGTATTCTTTTAATAATTGTTTTATGATGGCTGTACACACTTCTACTACAATTGAATGAACTGTCGAATGGCCCAATCGAAAACTAAAAGCAATAGTTTGATAGGAATCTCCTGTCGCTAAAAATCTATGAAAAAAAAAGTTATAAAATATATTTTATTAAATAATTATTAAATCAATAATTTTGATGAGATTTATAAAAATATTAATTTATAACGTCCATAGATTTTTTGACTCAGTCCCGTTTCTAATAGAATAACGATACGATTCTGATATTTTTTTTGTAGCACAAGAATGTAAAAAGGCATGGGCAAATTTAAGGGACGCTTACAGAAGAGCAATTAAAAAAAGTGCAACAGTGTCGGGTCAAAAAGCCAAAAATTTTAAAAGATGGAAATACGAATCGGAGATGGAATTCTTGAAACCGTACATGAAGGAAAGGGAAACAGTATCCTCAGTTGATACTAAAAGTGACGAAGAAAAAAGTAGTTCCGATTCAGAAAACGAATTAAATTGTTCTAAAAACGAAATAAATAAATCTGACAACATCACAATGGAAACTATTATTTTACCTGAAGAAAATATTACAAATAGTACACCATCGAAACTATCTCCAAAATTTTGTAAACCTCCATCAAAGAAAATTATGACTCCCAAAAAAAGAAAAAAAAATGAAGGCCATGTAAGTTCAGAATCTGCGTCCTCGCATTTGATGAGATACATCATAGAAAAAGAAAAAGAAGAAGAAGTTAAGGCAAATACAGAAAAAAATGAAATTAATGTGATTGATCAATTTTTTCAAAATATGGGTTCGACGGTGAAACAATTTTCTCCTTATCTCCAGCATTTGGCTAAAACAAGAGTCTTTTCTGTGATTTCCGAGTTGGAACTGGATCACATAAAATCTCAAAAACTACATGAACAACAATATCAACGACAATACCAACAACAACATATATCGGCGTTGCAACCAATATATCAATCCGACGGTTATACTGACGGTTCAAATCACCACTCTGATTCAGACACATCATCAAACGTAGGTAACTTTTTAACAACATTCATACCTTAATTCATACTTTAAAAATTACTATTGTTTTTTTCAATACTTATAAATATTAAATTGTAATTTTTAAAAATAAAAGTTGTATTTTTAATATACTTAATTTCCGGTATGTTTTATTTTAATTGCATTTAATTGTTACGATTGTTAAAATATATTATTTTATGTTAATATTAACTATGAGTCGAAAAAATATAACGAATAAAAATGTATGTAATTTTATTTATGCATAATATGACACTCGGCATGAGCAGCTCTTATTAAAATTAAAATTTAACAGAATTCAATGCATGTAATAACGTATTAGTAATTTATTCTATAATGTCTCACCTTAAACATACTGCCAATTTTTGTTTAGCTTTGTATCGCTTCTCTAAAGTGAGTGTTTTGTTTAGTAATATCATTTTTTATTTTTGATAAAAGTATATTAAACTGATATGAACACATTCTAAAATAAATAAAAAATTTTTCTTCGTGATCTTCAAGAGCCGTACATAATGTATAAAATTCACCATCTACTTTTCTCCGTTTTAAAATTTCATGCACCCAAACACGTTTTTTATCTTTATCCTTCATAGTTTCTTGTTCTTCTTCCTCTAAAGCTATTGCCATCATGGCAAGATGCTTAGTAGACAAGTGTTTAAACATACTTTTAGACAACCTATGCTGGACTTATTGCACTAGTAATAACTTACTAACTGTTACATTATTTAGTTGTCTGTCTGTGTACGACGGTATGATGTGAATAGTCTCTCAAAATGTCGGTCCGGTACGGGTCGGTGCGGTCCGGTGCCGGTCTGTGAGTGTCGGTTCAGTGTGAATAATCCTTAATACGTTATTTTAAATCAATCGTTTGCACACTAGTTCCGATCCGATAAAATGTTGATTTCATTTCACCGATATCGTTGAGCATGTCGGACAAACGACCAAAATCGGACGATACTTTATCGGTCTGGTTTTAATGATTACCATAGGCACAACTAGAGGACAAACACTGGGGGTGCTAAAATTATGCAGAGGACACAGACCCGTGAGGGCAAGCCCCCACACCCCCAAACACCTACCATACAACAAATTTATAATTATTATAATCATTCTAATCCACACTATAAAACCATAAGCACACTAATATTTAAGTATAAAAGCTATAATATACCTTATAAATACATTAGTTATAGTATATAATTTGTTTAAGTGATAAAAATAATAATCAAGTTTAAATGGGATATATACATATTTATTATACATACCTAATAATATTATTTTATACTAATAATTGTCTACTCTTAGTAGAATACTTTTCTAGTATTGCTGAAGAACTAATTTTGTTAACAATGTCTCTTTTGATGTTTAAAATTGATAAATTTGTGAACCGCTGTTGTTCCATACTTGCTCTTAGCCAGTTTTTAAACGACGTATTGACGAGAAGCTTCTCTCACATTAGGCTGATCGAATTAACTACAAAGTGACAATACTCTATAAATAAACTACTGGGTTTATCAATTTATCACTTCTCTGTTACCTAAAACCTTCATATCTTTAAATGACATTAAAATTACGGCTGATTGAAGAATTTATTACCTATCTATGATTGCAACGATATAAATATATTATATTATATTATATAATAATTATATTCTGAATTCTACAATAATTGTATATTTTACATAGGTACCTAATATATGATATAACTATAATCATCACAACCAATTTGTGTTTGTACTAATAAACGTCAAATACAAAAAAAAAAAAAACATTTTTTTCATTTTTTTTAAATTGTTGGTGGTTTTGGTGTGGGGGTGCTAAATAAAAAGCTGGGGGTGCTGAAGCACCCCCTTAGTTGCGCCTATGATGATTACTAAAAATAAATGATACGTTTGCACACTCGTCAATATTAACGGAATAATGAAATAAAATGTAATAGTTCATGCGAAAATAATTAAAAAATTTTCGTTCATCATCAAAAAGTTTTTCAAATAACGTATAAAAAACACCTTCTACGTATCTTGCTGTTAAAATAGGGTGCACCCAAAAAGTCCTCTTGCGTTTTTTTGATAATAATTCACGTTTTTGTTTTATGTGTAATACAGCTTAGAGGGCGATTTTCTGTTTAGAATTCATTTTAAATTATTAAACACTAGAAATGGTAAGGAATTTCTGACAGATACAAGCCCAAAAACCGTAATAATATGATTTTTATTCTTTTATCGGACCGATAATTTTGACTAATGTGCAAAATAGATCCGATATTATTATCGTTACCGATTATATCGGACTGTGTGCAAACAGCCTTACGCAGTTATACTGCACTGTGTTAAACATGCAGGAATAAGCATGATTAATATTGTCGTTGTTTATTCCCTAGTTTTAAAATTAATTGTCGGTTATCACTTATCAGTGTTATTAGTGTTATTACGTCTTATTGCAATTTATGTGAATTATATTACTTATATAATATATATTTTTTGAAAATTATTTTATTATAACACAAGTCAATATAACAAAGATGAAACCAAAAGTAATAAAAAATAAATGCTACATAAACATGGTGACAAGTATTTATGTAAATATTGTAACAAACCATACAAGGAAAATGTCACCAGAATGACAATACATATAAAAAAAGAATGTACAAAAGTACCAAAGTATACATTAAACAACTTTTCTTTAATAAATATTCTTCCAACATTTGAATAGTTCATAAAAACTTGAAGAAGGTAAGAAATTTAGTATTTAAGCATTATTTGAAAATTGAAAAAAAATTACACCTAAAATTTTGTTTTTCAAAATTTACCAATTTACTGAATTTTACGTAAATTTACGTAAATTTTACCGGTAAATATACCGAAAATTTTTACGAGTAAATTCCATATCTCTAAGTATCATGTAGTATCCGACATTAACTGAATACATAAAAATATTCATCTATAGTTATATATATTTAAATGTATGTTTCTTTACAATTTTGTTCGATATGTTATATATAAGAGCACGAGGCTAGTACATATTTGGATTACCAAAAAAATGAGGTGCCTATAAGTCAATCGATTCACTTGTTGATTTATAGGATAATCACTGTATCCCGCACTGTATGTAATGCCCAATTGAGTACTAAGCAGATAAGCACATCTATCGTTGTTTACTTTTTGTATGTGATCGGTAAACAGTAATCGTTCCATGTTACTTTTATATAAAAATACATTACCTACTAATCGTGTTCGTTATGATTCTATACGCTCCTGGTAATAAAGATCTTAACTGGATGATATAGATGGATTAAAGTTAACAGAGGGTAGAATAAGGAAAATATATATATATATATATATACATATTACGTATTTAAATTAAAAAAAATATAAGCTTAATACGTTTTTATTATTTATATCTGTGGTTATGGTAAAACTTATGATATAAATGCTAGTTATATTTAAACCAAGTACAGTGTAGTATTTAGGGGGTGGGCAGGTTAGGCAATTACTTTCCCCTTGTGGAATTTTGAGGGCGGTAAATTGTTATTTATTTCTCTTTAGTATTTAGCCAGTTTTGAATTATTATAATTGTATTAAATGTTTTTTTTCTGTGTATTGTATTTTGTATTGTCGATTTATCGGTGAAAATTTAGTTTATTATAGGATATTTTCTAAAATCTATTTTTAAACGAACGCTAAAGGATTCTTTGGTTTAATAGATAATGATATTATACGAAATGCAGAACCCTGAATGCAGTCCGTATTTTAGCGTTGTTGTTAACCACTGCAGTTGTTTTTGTCCAATACAAAATCATAAAACAATAATATGATTAATATGTTTATTTTCATCCGTCCCCTCCCTCCAACACCCTTCCAGTACTAAAATGGAGGGCGGAATTTTATAAGCGTCCTAGGGCGCCTAAATTACAAATTCAGCCTTGATCAAGTATAAGTCGCCATACTCTTTTGTTTTGTTTCCATTTAACTGAAAATTGATTTAAAAATGTTTAGAATTAGTTCTCTAGGATTTTCATAGCATTTAATAGACGAAAAAATTGTTTTTAATATTTAAAATATAGATAGGCTGGTTTCATAAACGGCTTAAACACTCAGGGCTGTCCCAATGTTTTGTTGGAGCCAGGGACAAATTGATTTTGGGGCCCTTCGACCATAATAATAAGATATGATATAAAAAATATTGACTTAGAATAACAAAATTCTTACAAACTTTTTTTTTTCAAATCTTAACTAATCGAGCTCATTTAAATGTATGTACTGCATTACATACTTACATAATATAATTGAATAATTTTCATATATATTATTCAATAAATTATTTTGACTGTATGGTTTTATTATGCTTTTACGCGCGCTTTGTATGACTGTATAAGTATTACATATTATAATATGTGAATGACGAAAAGAAGAAAATTTTTGTCTCAATAACTGTGGTAAGTAACAGTTCGTTATTATTAATTATTTTACATCAAAACTTTATGGGGCCACTAAAAAATATTCCAACAATGGGGCTGGTGCAAAATAGTCCTGTTGCCCCTCCCCTGAATTGCTCTATAAACTCTTAGGAATTCATCTAAAGTAAGTTTTTTTCATCATTCAAATCAGCTTTAATAAAATAAATAAATAAAATGATAAAGTATTTTTTTTATTTTGTCTTTATTTGTAATGTAAATACAGTGATTTCTATGACATTAGTTGAATTTTTTTTTGTGATTTAATTATTTAAACATACTTAATGTTTATATTGGTATAATAGATTTTAAAACTATCTAATTATATTATCTATTATATTAAAAAATATGTTAGATATAGATTTTACATATTTTACTACCTACAGATTTAAATTACATAGTCACCTTGGCTTTTTTACACAAAATGAATGACTGATTTATCAACATAGATGTTGGACAATAATTTAAGATTATTATAAGCAACGTTCTCATGTATTTTTATTTATTTTTTGGACTTAGTCATATAATTTTATAGTTAATTTTTTTTTTGTAAAACTGCAACTAAGTTGTTAGAGTCTTAACGAGTTTGTGGAACAAAAGCGTAATATACGTATTACGTTACATTGTTGAGAATTTATCTTACTTCGTGTGTATAGGTGTTGAGGCATTATTTATTTTTTTTGTGCGTATATATATGTTATTTGTATACTCCATAGCTTATGTACAATTATTATATTTTTCATTATTATTATTTCTTGGTATTATCATACATTTTTGAATATAAAATCAATGAATATGAACTGTGATTCTGAGCAAAACGGGTTTTTTAAAAAATAGTCCTAATTCCCAATTATTTCAAAATGCATGAATTTATATCAATTATTTTTGAATTTTTGAAAACTTTTAATAGTTTGCATTTTTTGTTTCAGTAAAGTATTATTATATTACTTCCAAAATCTAAATTTTAATATTTTGAGAATATTAATTAAAATAATAAAGACTTAATTGAAATCATATGTTGTACCTATTAAAATAAAATATTACGTTTGAATTGTTGACCCACAATAGTTTATGATTTTTCCCCATTAATTTTAGAACAGGGAGGAAAGATTATTATTGGACGCATCCGGACCTCAATTGACCAAGTTACACGTTGATAATAAAGGTTAAACTATAAACTAATAGGTCATAATCTTAAATTTTATCCACTATTATAAATTAATTATTTAAGCGAATAAAATTATAAGTTGAAAGTAAAAAAAAACAGTTGTAGTAATAATGTTAAGATAGGATTAATATATTAATTATATATTATATATATATAAATATATAATTAATTAGGATTTAAGTTAAAATTAAGTAAAATGTTTTAAATTATGCGACAGACTACCTACACATTTTAAATGTTTATGTTTTTGCTTGAAGTTGTATAAGTACGAAAAACATTGAAAGTGAATATATTGTCAGCATATGTTATAAATATTTAAAATCTTATACAATTATAAAACATTAATAAGTTTATTTTATAATAATTTTTTACCAGCTTTTAACAGTTGATGCTATAGATGGTAAAAACTATAAAATTATTTACCAATTATTTGAATATTATGATTACGCCAATTTTCGTAATACATTCATGTATATATATTCATCACTAATTATTTTAGATTCTGAACGGAGTGAAGAATGTATTGATTTTACAATGATGTGTGTTTTTTTTAGATTCTGAACGGAGTGAAGAATGTATTGATTTTACAATGATGTGTGTTTTTTTTTTTTTGTGTCTGTCGACACGTTTTGGGGCAGTAAAAATGCTTCAATTGCCTTATGTAGCAACTTTTCTGAAAGGAAAGTGAATCTATTTGGTACTTTGGGGGGTCAAAAGTTAAAAATTTCCAATATTTTTTAAATGCGACGGGAAAAACCATAAAAAAATTTGGGAAAAACGGGAGTTTTTACGCAAAACCAGTTTTTGACATAATCAAATTATTTATTTTGCTATAACTCAAAAACTAATCGATGTAAATACTTGAAATTTTCACCAAATGTTTAGATTAGCGTTCTCTATACACCATTAAATTTTCAAAGTATTTTGACTTTTATTAAGCTATTTATAGACAATTGAAATTTTCAATATTTTTAAGTATTTTTTTTTTAAATAACGATAAAATTTTTTTGGCTGCCTAGAAAATCTTGAAAATTTAATACAAGGTTTCTTATAAGTTGTTCCTTAACTGATAAAAAAAAATCTAAAATCGTAAGTCACAATTTTTTTTTATAAGTGCTCAAAGTTACAATTTATACGAAATATGTAAAAATCACGATAATTTGCAAGTTTTTTTGTAGTTAAAAATTCATAAAATTTTTTCTGTTCATACTTAATGTTCAAAATTTTAACACGAGGTTATGTATAAGCTACTCTTCAAAAATCTTTAAAAAAATTTCTACCGGAATTAGAGGAAAAAATTTTATGACTGTTTGAAATTTAAATATTTACGAAATTGCATAAAATAGCGATTTATTGTCAAACGATTTTAAATATTTTTTATAATTCAAAAAGTATAAGTCGCAGATATTTGAAATTTCTACCAGCTGTTAAGATTGGTATTTCCTTTATGTCATATTTTTTTCAAAATATTATATTGATTTTTAAGCCACTTATAGGCATTTAAAATATTCGATTTTTTTACATTTTTTTTTTATAATCGGTGATAAAAAAAATTTGGCTCGTACAAAATACTTGAAAATTTAATAGAAGATTCCACAGAAGTAGTTCTTAAAGTCATTCAAAAATTATTAAAATCCATAGGCACAATTTTTTTTTATAAGCGTTTGAACAGCGAATATTGACATAAAATTCCATGTAAAATATAATATAATGTAGTATGTTCTAGACTGACAAAGATATCGGTTTTTTTTAAAATGCTCTAACTCAAAAACGAAAAACTGCAAGAACTTGAAATTTTCACCAAATCTTTATATTGACGTTTTCTATACATGGTTAAGTTTTCAAAGTATTTTGACATATTTTGACTTATTTATAGACAATTTAAATTTTCGATTTTTGTTAAATTTTTGTTTTTAAACATCTATAAAATTTAATTGGTTGAGCGAAAACTCTTGAAAATTGTATACTAGGTTTATAATAAGTTGAACTTATCGTAACTAAAAAATATCGGTGATCGGTTAACTCAATTTTTTTTTATAAGCCCTTAATGCTCAAATTTGTATAAAATGTGTAAAAATCACGATAATTTGCAAGTTATTTGGTAGATAAAAATTCATAAAACTTTTTTTGTTCACACTTAAGGTTCAAAATTTTAACACTAGGTTATCTATGAGCTACTCTTCAAAAATCTTTAAAAAAATTTCTACCGGACTAAGAGGAAAAAATTGTATGACTGTTTGAAATTGAAATATTTACGAAATTGCATAAAATAGCGATTTATTCTCAGACGATTTTAAATATTTGTTATAATTCAAAAAGTATAAGTCGCAGATTTTTGAAATTTCTACCAGCTGTTAAGATTGGTATTTCTTTTATGCAATATTTTTTTCAAAATATTATATTGATTTTTAAGCCACTTATAGGCATTTAAAGTATTCGATTTTTTTACATTTTATTTTTAAAATCGGTGATAAAAAAAATTTGGCTACTACAAAATACTTGAAAATTTAATCGAAGATTCCACAGAAGTAGTTCTTAATGTCATTCAAAAATTATTAAAATCCATAGGCACAATTTTTTTTTATAAGCGTTTGAACAGCGAATATTGACATAAAATTACATGTAAAATATAATATAATGTAGAATGTTCTAGACTGACAAACTATATCGCTGTATGCAACTGCCAACCCATCCTAATTGAAAATTATATTTATCGTTTCAAAATAAAAAAAAATATACTTTTTACAATGTTTATAAATAACAATGTATTATATCCTAGACAAACATATGAACTCCGTTCAGAATCGTTATTCGTATACAATGATATCTATCATTGCATTCAAATTTAACAAATCCATTATAATAATGACCTATCCTATAAGCGAGGTGCACTCCACCCCTAACTGTACAGCAGAGCGAGGCCCATCCGGTTCTTTTTTTTATTAAATTTATATTATAAAATTAATATTTGATTTAATTTACGAAAATAGTAAGAATGACAAGAATTATTGTTAAATTTTTATAAATTAAAATGTTTCGTTAAATTGTAATTTTAACTAGGTCAAATGCATTTATATACTTTGTATTTGTTTACTGTATTTATTGGATTATAATCAATAATTATGTAAAAATATTTATTCTTTATTTAAATAATCTATTAATTTTTCTTAAACAATCTGACATACTAAAAAATTAATACTAATACAATTTAAAATAGTGAATCAAAAAATAATATTAAAATAAAATTTATTCTGAAATTAACTGTTTTAAATTATTTAAATATAATTTTAACGATTGTATAAAAATAAAAGTGTATAACATTTTCTAGAAACGAAAGAAGTAAGAAAGAGCACTAAAAGTGTGTTGAGTTGATTTGCAAATATCATAGTACTTAATAATTTATTTAATTACGTATCTAAACCTATTTATTTTTATGTATTATAAAAGCATTATATTTTAAAATTCTTAGTTATTTATCTGATAGTAAATTATTGTATGAACTAAAATTAATAAATAACTTGGAAATGTATAAAATCCTTAACATTTTGTATATTGAGGCGTTAATATAGGTACTACACCTAAGGATTTTCTACATTTCTTATGTTTAAAAACATTTCACCTATATCAGTCAGTCATTCTTCCTTTATCTCAACCGGTCGCTTGTTATCGCCCTTGTTTATTTTATGAGCTTATTGGTCTGAAATAAGGAAATATGTTATCAATGACAAGTGTTTGTACTAGAAATGCCCTTACAGCTATTGTCCCTTAATATTATTTCTTGTATTTATTTTTCTCAACACTGATAATAATTTACTTCAAATGTATTTACGAATTTCTTTGATCTAAGTACTTTTACTCTTTTCAAATGTAAAAGTACTAATTAAAATTTAGTATTAAATAGGATCATAACTAATAGTTATATTTTATTTAAAATGTAGTTGTTTAACTTTTAATTAAAATTTCAAATAGTTGTCAATAACTCAATTATTAGTAGTGTTGACTATAATTTTGGTTGGAATTAGTAAATTAATTAATTTCTTATTTGGCTCAGAATTTAACATACATTTAGTATTTTACCCTACAAAGCCTATACAGTCTACAGAATATTTATTATGTAACATTTATTTAATTGTAAATTTAATTACCAATATAAACTAGTTTATGTTAAGTATGTATTATATGAATACCCACTTATTTATTAAAATTAAAAAATATATAATATATTATAACCTTAAAAGTTAAAATTATGGTTTTGAAATTAATTGAATCTTTTAGTATAACTTGTATGGAATTGTAAGGTAATTATTTAGTATCTTCTATAATTTTATTTTGTTCAAGTGTAATAGAACAATATAATATAATTCGTATGGAACAAAATTGAAAACCGAATTCGAACAGGCCGACCTATTTTCCGTTTACGAGGTCACGCGTTCCCGCCCACAATTTTACGCAATCGCATGTGTATCCTTCGGGACTCATTTCGCGTCCTGAGCTTTTCCTCCCTGGCTTACCGTAAACTCTGGGTGGCGGCCTAGTTTCGACCTCGTATTTTCATCCCTTAACCAGGTCATTAGCAACAAAGGCCTTGTAGCAACTCTTCTATCGTTACGTTACAATTTACAGAATACAGATTCAGGTATGTTTAAAAATACATATAACTCTAATAGAAGTATTGTTTATTAATGGTTTTGAGTATAATTTGTGTCTTAATTCTTTCTTCGTTTTTGATACGGAAAAATATTTCTTTTTTTATTCATCGTTCATTTTAAAATAATATATGTCATAATAAATGTATTTTAAACTTTTTTTATTTGTAAATCAAAATGTTATTAGTCTATAAGGAATATTTTACTTTTTAAGTAATAAATATAAATATAAATGTTCTTAAAAGTAAAAACTAATAATCTATTTCATTCTTAGTTAATTTTAAAAGGTTTTATTCTTTAATTTCCTTATCCCTTATTTTATAACATCCTTACACTTGTGTGACTACAAAAATTAAAATGTTTCATGTTTTTGATGGTTCATGTTTTTACGAAGGTTTATATATTACATTTCTGGTCATATTAATTTGATATACAAAATAGTTCGTTATAATTCTATTTTTTATTCTCGATTATTATTTGTTATTATGTTGATATCTTATTCAATTTTCTAAGTTATTATTTAATATAGAACTGTAATTTATTTTTTTGGTTTTATGATAACTCTATATCATTATTTCTTTAATATTTTTATTTAGTTTTTGTATTATATTTATTTTTTAGAAGAAGTTATTGAATTTCTTCATTATTAATTCTAATCAAGAATAATAATATCAAGAAAAATAAAATATAATATCGATGTAAAATTAATATTATTATTTATAACTCAAACTTTAACTTTGTATTTTAATAGTTTTGTTTTTAATAGTTTTAATGACTTTTGTAGTATTTTGAATTGTTGTTAGGATCATTGTTTATATAATATATATAAACTATATTATAACTATATTATAAACTATATTAAAGTCTATATATAATTTTTATATAGTTTATGTATAATTAAAATAAACAATTTTTGAAAATGTACAATTTGATAATAATATTTTTTTATGAGAACTAAAATGTATTGTGTTAAACCTGGGTATATAGAAAATATATATAAAATAGTAATAGAAAATGTTATCAATTTTGAATTTTTAAAATTATTTTGAACTTTATTAATACGATTTTTGAGATTCACATTATCAGTAGTTAAAAATTATTTTGTTTACTTTAATAATAATTAGAAGTCAGATTTATATTCTCTTAATATTCTTTTAAAATACCAATTATATGATATTTTATGTCCTTAAATATGCAAAATATTCTTTTAATATTAAAAAAATACCAGTTTAAATGTATTTTCTATTAATTCGGTTTTAAAAATATTTATTTTAATTAATTAATATATGGCATTCGGATATCAACACAAGACGAGCCAGACAACTAGATGACGAATAGTCGTGACAGCTAACGAAATAAACGATGTGCTATCGCAATTGATAAGGAATACCTGGAGATTAATTTTTATTAAAACTCAGAAACCCAGAAATAAATCATTTAGTGAGCATTGTATATATCAAAGTGCTGATATACGTGAAATATGTTCATTATAATATAATGAACATATTTCACGTATATTATGTCGATATTACAAAAATATTCTCAACTATTCTCTAACCCTCAAAATTTGTTTTTTTATGCAAAATAAATTTTTTCTTGTGAATTCTGTGTTTCATGAATCGTATAGATTTCACATTCCCATTTAACTGCATAGACTAGAAACAAATATGTAAAATCATAAAAATCCGACCTCTAATAATAATATTTCATTAATCGTATTAAGTATATTAAATGTATAAGCTATTTTGAAAACCTATTTATTTTTAATAAATTTATTTATAAGAAATATTCTGGTTTATTTTAAAATCCATAAGTTTACTAAGTCTAATGATATACTTATAATTTCTACAATATTCATAATAGAGTATGGTCCTAATCGTAACTGTTGGTAAATATATTAAAGTTAAAATATATGCATGTTTTTTATAAGTAACAATTTCTTTATAACAATTTGCTCTGTTTACTTATTAATTGCTTATAAAATATGGATATTGTTGATAGCATAATAATAAACTTAAATCTTTTTGGTCTATTTGTATTCATTTTTGAGGTGTGAAGTGTAATTGATAAAATAAATTAAGAAAGAATATTGTTTGAATTTGGAGGTGTTAATATTTAAAAGTAATTTAAGTAATTGATTAAATGTAAGTTCTTATAATTTAACTATATGTTTATTACCAATTCATAACTATTACTATTTTATATATTTACGTTAAAAAGGTGTTAACATTTAATATATTATAAAATTCAAATTATAAATATTAAGATGTATAATATTAAGTTAAGATTATCTTGAGAAAATAGAAATCAAGTTTAATTTCACTGTATTTCTAGCTATATCATAACCAAGTAGTGTTTGTTCAAAAAATGACGTATGTTTGTGAGATCAATAGTTCTTTTGGTTTGCTATGAATCTAAGAGTTAAATACTATTATTTGATCATAAAATTGTATTTGATTACGTTGTTAATTGTCCCTAGGTCATTATTAACTTTTACTTGCCCTTGATTTTGGGGAGAGGGTGAAAGTCTATTTTGTAAAAGTTCACAAGGCATTTTGAATAGAACATTTATTTGTGAACTGTCTGATATAAATATGTTACAGAATTTAAAAGACGCCAAAAATTCGTACATAATATGATCAATACAATAGTTTTGTAGGTGACTCAATAGCTCGCAGTTTTTTCCTCCTCGCACATTCGCGAATATTATTGAGACGAAAATGAAAGTGAAATATATATATATATATATTTGTATCGCGTAATATTATGTAGTGATCTTGTTAAGATTTGTGTTGTCCTACTAACATACTTACTTTGACATTGGCCTACTTGTCGGATCGACATAATACTTATGAGAGTGTTTTTTTTTTATATAAACGTCTATTTATTTTATATATTATCATCGATGTGTATTATTCCGTCGTTATCTCATTGCTACCGGCCTCGAAGGTAATCGTGAAGTCATTCCCTAGTTGCTGCCTTACCTACTTTTTTTTATGACCCACTTTAATTACAAATTGATCAAATTAACTTATAGCCAATTTGTGAATGATCACTGATATTTGTTTTATATCATATTTCCAGCCATTGTGCATTTAAGAAACGTTTTTATGATGAAAATAAACATGTTAACGTAATACCTTCACCTCATATGTACAAAGTTTGACCTTGTTACTTGCGTGTTAAAGGACAAATCTGTTATTATATTGCAAAAATAAGTCCACTGATTTTTGCAAAAAGATTATATCTTTCTCCAGACTTCCGAAAGATTCTCTTTGAAGGTTAAAGTATCAAATAATATTTTTTAATAACCATTTTTTTAAAAAATATTTCACCATTTGCCTTGAATTAAAACTGAAAGTTATTTGATTATTGATATTTACACATAAGTATTTACTTTTTGTTTAAATAAAATCAACTAACTAACTTTATTATCGTATATATGAGATATAAATATAATTTTCATAAATATGTTGTTTTTTAGAATAGGTAATTGTTTAAAATCATGTTCATGTTTATTTATAATGTTCTTGTTTCAAAACTTAACTTATTTTTGAAATAAGATTTTTTTATTGAATTTTGTATTATTTATCAATATCTATTTTAAGTTAAACATTAATTTGGATCATTAATACCTATATTATTATTAATACCTAATATTATCCATTAAGTTCTTATATTTTTTTCAACTTATATTTTGTTAGCGTTATTTTAAATTTTTCATGTATTATTTTATAATAAGAAAATATAACATTAATTAAAAGGCATTTTAGAATTATAAATAAAAAATATTTTAGGTTTTATTTTTTCTTATTTGTTTGCATTTAATTTATTTCGTTTCAAATTCATTAATTTGTTAGGCATTTTAAAATCTTACATGTATGTTGTCTATATGTAATTATATAATATCTTTAATATTTTTTATATTTTAGCATATTGATGGACGACTGATAGCGTAAAAAGATCTATGTCTATTTATTATTGATGTACTTGTATACCCTTCAGACAATATTATAATCAACCAAATTATAATTGTCTTACGATTACAACAACAACGATGAAATATAAGAATAAGATTATATTTAAAAAAAAAAAAGTCAGACATCCGAATGGATAACATTTAATGATAAGTTATGAAAAATGAGTTTTGATCACTCTGAAAACACCTAGAACTTAAATAATAGTATTTTAAATTCTACTGCTTGCGTATTTTATATTATTATTTATCGATTATAAATGTTATGATTTTTGACCCAAATCGTTGACCTTTAACCCTTATCTTATCATACCCGGGAATTATCTATTTATAAATTAGTTTAATAATGTAATTAGAACAAAAAAATTGGCAATTTTAACGTTACTTGGAATACATTCAAAAGACAACTATGAGTGTTGTGATATCGGAATTTTATGGGCGGGTTTTTTAGCTATTTTTTATTACAATAATTAAAGTATGATTTGTGAAATGAATATGATTTTGTCGTTAGTAGTTACTAAAATGTATATTTATTTTTTTTATTTTGATGTTTAAAATAATTTATATCTGTAATGTAGAAAAAAAACTTCACGATTTTCTAATAACCTATCAAAAATTAGTTTAATTACTGATGATAATATTAGTCTTAAATATATTGAATTAGGTATTATTTATATTTTATATCATGCATTTAAATTTTAAATTTAATTATGAAAAATAGCAAACTAATTATTTATTATATATATAATGGTTTAATGGTGTCTGAAATTTATTGAAATTTATCATAAAGTATTACTGATTAAAAAATAATATTTCAAATTTATTTTAAAAGATTTTTTTAATTAAAATATCGTGATTCTAATTCTGTTATATCGTAGTAATATTGCGTTTTTAAAATACAAGTTTTTTAAAATTAATATATTCTTTTTTTTAACTGGCAGTCGTTATTTAAAGTAAAATTACTTTAATGATTATTAAATAATAATTTAAACATCCAATTAATGTTTTGTATATTTTTAATATGTAGTTATGATTACTTTATTGACAGTATTATTTTAAATGTATTACACTTGTACAATTTATTTTATTAATTATCATCACATATGAAATATTTGCTCTTTATTTTTCTTGAATATAAATCAAATATTTTTTTTTTTAATTTTAAATTGTATAGTAAACATTTAGTTTTTATATATCTACGAAACAGATTATTTATAGTTTAATAGACTTTTATATAAATCTCGAAATGTTGCATTTAATCAGCATTGTTTATGTAAAATTTGGATATGGTATACATTTTATTCAGTTACTGTATAATATAATTATTGTATGCTGTATACAATTTAGAAGTATTATATTATTAAGAAATGTATTAATTAAATAAATGTTTATTTTATAATTTTTAATTGACGACAAATATGTTATTATATTGCAGATAAAAAGTGCATGGACCTCAGTAATTTAAACGAAGATGATCAAACATTCATTGATGGTAATTTTCATTTACAATTAATACAACTTTTGATTATTGAATATTTTATATTTTCCTAATGTTTACTATAATCTAATATTATTTAACCAAAATCAAAGTTATGAATACAATGGGTTATGGTGGAGGGTTGCAAATATATTTTTATTAGAAAAATTAATTAAAATAATTATTATATTAACTTTTTTAAAAAAAACAAATCTGGCTATGACATTGACGTATAAATTATTAGTCTATCAATTTTTTTTTTTTTTTAGATTCGAAGTGCATGGACTTGAGTCATTTGAGTGACGATGATCCTAATTTTATTGAAGGTAAGTGTCGTAATAAATAATACATTTTTTATGTTATTATTTTTATCATGAATATCTGTGTGCTGGGGCAGTATTATCCCTTTGACCATACGTGTTTGAAATATTCTCTTATAGTATTAAGCAATCAGTTTTTGTTGTATTAATTGATTGTTACCCGTCTGTTTTTTATTATTCTAATCACAGACAACGGATGAACGCGCGCAGTTATTAGCTCAAGGCCATATCAGGGCCGCTAACATTGTGACTAGTGACCCACTTTTAAGCGATTCGCCATGATGTGCTTAAGCAAGGACGGCAAGGGCCCTCTGCTCTCCCCTTCCCTTGCAAATTTGTATTAGTGTCACGGTCGGCGCGACTCACCCAATTCGGACCTATTTTTGGATAACCCTAAAATATGTAAATTCTGTTTTTTTTTTAAATTGTATTCTAACCGTTGAAATGTGCGCAAAAATCAAGAATAATTCAAGTAATTTTGTTATCGTCATTTAGTGTATTGTAACATTTTTAAACTTAAACATACATAATTCTTTATATTTTCCTAAGGATAGAGTTGTTTTGTAAGTTGAATAATATAACATACTAATATAGTAACTGTATTCATATAATAGTTTTTATTACTTGAAATCCTTTATTAAAGTATCCTTTAGCACGTGCTACGAATGAATACCCCTAAAACTACTTGATGCAACAATAACAATTGAAATTTTCGTTCTATAAATAGGTCTTTGGGTCAGACGGGGTCGTAAAAAAAGGCTGAGTATTGTGTTCGAATATTCGGCGTGTAATTTAGCTATAAATTATTTACATGTAAAAGGAGAAAATAAAATCGAAATTTTTGAACGACATGTTCGGCCTGGATAGAAAGCGAGCTGACCAAGGACGCCGCCTCAATAAAACAGTAAATCTTTACGCCCCGTTTTTCAGACAACCGTAATAACGTTGTTAGGCGGCATCCCTTTTATCGAGTGGGTCTTACAAAATGTTTTGTCAACATGACCCTTGTAAATTGTTGGTTATCTTTTTGGGGATTTTATGTTGACAAGTCTGGGTCTAAATAGCCTTATTAAATGACAACCATTGATAATAGATTGCGATGTGTTTGTCAAAAATGTTGTCATGGTGCAGGTGTAAACATATGGTGTATGTATAATAAGTCAACCCTTTTTAATTTATCTATACTCAAGTCTATAATACTTCATTTATATTTATTTACATGTTAATAAACACTACTTTATACGTTATATTATTATAAAATTACCTTCAAAGAATTATTTATTATTAAAATTTTATTTTTATAAATCTTACGTATATTGGTGATACGTATAAGTTATTAATGTAATTGATTAATTTTTTAATACAATTTTTAATTTGATTTATTACAAAAAAAAAAATTAATATTAATATAAATTATTCAAGAGCTGTTCAATTGGAAATACAATTGGAAATTGATATTTTGGTATTTATACAAAAATCATATTATAATATTAGGTTATAAACAAGTATAATAAACGTTTACTTAAACAATTTGAAATTTAGTTAAGAATTATGTTGTGAGTGGACTCATTTTTCATATTTGATCTGTGCATTTTTTATAGTACCAAATTATATTATAGTCAGCCATGAAATGTCGTGTGATATCTTATTTGAAAATAAATGCATTGATGAAATATTATATTATAAATGTTGTTATATTTGTATAAAATGTTAAGTTTAATTATTCAATATTATATAGATTTAATTTAATTTTTAAAGTGTCCGTATACTATATATATTTAATAGTGAATTATAAAAAGTATAATTATGAAAAATTGGGCAAGACAGTATTAGACTATATTATCTTTCGTTATGGTAGTTACATATTTTGTCTTCATTTGAAAGCTGTTGATGGATTATATTATTCTAAAAACGATTTTGATCGAAGGTCGGTGTAATTTATGTATTGAGTATCATAACTTATATAATTGTTTGTCAAATATACCACGTAATAAAATAATTTTAAATTAAAAAACCATACAGTACTTAATTAACTAAAAAAGTTATTTAAAACCATTATAAAATAATTTATAGAATAAAAAATATCAATTTTAATTTTCTTCTTAATTAATAATATTTGTATAAATATTTTTATTCTTTAGTTAAATTTGATTCTTACAAAATCTTTTAACTAAATATTTTTTTAAGTTTGAAAATTGTGATTTAATAAATTCACAGATTTATATTAATTATAAAAATATATATTTTTAGTCGTTTTGAAACTTTAATTTTCTTTAATTCTTCTCTTTAATTGTTGGTAACATAATTTTATTTCTACGATTGTAACAAATTTTGTTGTTTTTTTTTAATCATGTTTCGAATTAAAGAACAACTGATTAAAATAATACTTCTTAAATTATTTGTTATATTTCTCAATTAAATTATTATGCTTTGGAATTTTTTTGCTGAATATTGTATTTTTCTGTAAATATATTTTCTGTCCAAACCGAAAACACCAAAAAATATTTTATTTCAAACCAGGCAGCTGGTTGTCTTGTACAATATACCTAATTTACTTTATGAAAGAACCAATAAAATCTACATCCAAATAAATTTTTCGTATTATCCTTAACAATTTTCACTGTATAATGATTTTAAATGTATTCAATTTTCATAAAGAAAAAATGTCAATGTATACTAGATTAATTTATATTCAGTAATGTTAAAAGTCTTTACTAATTTGACAATGTTGTTGTATTTGATCGATTAAATATGATCAGTATAGTAAAATAAACTTCGTTTGAATCGCTTTTCGAAAGTAATAATTTATCACTATTGTTTATAATTATGATGTTTGAAATAATAATTTGTGTATCAATTTGCAATTAACTAGCTCTATCTACATATTCAGTATATGTTTTTTGCGAATTACGATTCATTCCGGCTTATATGTTATATATAGAAAAATAATAATATATTATAATTATACTGAAATTTATTAAGAATAAATAACACGCAACATAATTTTAAAATTTGTTGCTCACAAATACTGTTTTTCTTATTCATAAAGGTTTTGATGTTATTGTTGTCCTTGTTTATGGTCAAATTGTATTTTTAAATACTTAAATAATTTTAAATATTTTTAATTCCTGGTGACCCCAGAAGGCGTCTAAAACGTACCTGGTGTCGTGACCTACTAATCTAAAATTGTTTATACCTCTATCTCCCCTTAATTTTGTAATCACGCCCTCTCCTACTAGCAAACTAAAATTCTAGCCCAAAATCCTAACCTTAAGTGCCTCCAATGGGCGGTTTCTTATTTCCAGCCTCTCAAAAGCCATATCACCTCCATCACATGCACTTATTGTAAAACAACATTTACAGATTGTGTATATTTAAATAAACGTTAAAAAAAAAAAAAAAATATTTTTAAATTAAATTATAATTTATAGATTTTTTTAAGTAAATTATATCAATTTTATGAATTTTTACAAGTAAAAAATTTATTTTGGTGAAATGTTGTTTACTTATTTTTATCTATTGCTTTGAAAAGAATTTATTATACAGGTTTATTGTTTCGTTGTTGTTGTTATCATTTAATTAATTGTTATTATTCTTTGTTAACCCTTTCAGTCATGCTTTTACATTTTTCATGATAAAATTATGAAATTTTTTACACATATTATTTGAATTTTTAAAAAAATTTTGGTACCTTTTCAATTATGATAGCGTTATTATTTTAGAAAGTAGAAAGTGTCCCATATATGGGACATTGTGATTCAACGTTAAAATAAAAATAAAAAATTATGTTTCCATATAATCTTTTTATTAATTCAATACATAAAATTGGCAAATAAAAAACAGTTTTCATACTTTTTAGCATAACAAAATTAAAAGTAACTCAAAAAAAAAAAAAAAATAATAAAATAATAACTTGGTTATAAAATTATAAATAAAAAACCCTTATAAAATAAATAAAAATATAAAATAACTATCACTTTTTTTATCAGTCAAATATAATTTAGATATATTTTAAAAATAACAGAATTAACTCTTTTAAAACAATATAATAAATTAGCTTACTTAGAACACTATAAATAAATCATAAATTAAAATAAAATAAAATAACTATCACTTTTTTTATCAGTCAAATATAATTTAGATATATTTTAAAAATAACAAAATTAACTCTTTTAAAACAATATAATAAATTAGCTTACTTAGAACACTATAAATAAAAAATCATAAATTAACAGAAAATAAAATAACTCAAATTTTTGCATGAAAGTCTCTAAAACAATTGCGGTCTTTCAAAAAACATAAATGTACATTACATTTGGAACATATGACACTAGTTTTTTGTTTGCAAAATGAATATTTACATCTTGACGTATTAGGTTTCTGGTCAAAATCTGGTAAATGATCAATTTTATCCCAACGCATTTCTTCAATAGGTATTGACTCAGGTCTATATAAACGTTTTGGTTGAATATGATTTTCTGTCTGTTTAGATGGCCTTCCTCTCTTTTTTTGAGATGAAAAAGTTTTATTTGATAATATTAAAGCTTCTCCCACATGCTGTCTAAAATGTAATAGATCTAATATTTTTGTTTTTTTTAATTTTAGTATTTCACAGTCTTTTTTATATTCCAGCCAACTATTTGTAAGTGCCAAATCAATACAGTGAGTCATTATTCTTAGGGTCCATTTTTTACTTTTTATAAAAGTCCTATAAATTTTCAAAAGGAAATCTAGCTTATCGACACCACCCATATTTTGGTTGTATTTTTTAATTATTTCAGGGCGTTGGACATTAATGTATAATTTATTTTTTTTATCCCATCTACGACATGTATCTTGGGTTCCAATACTCACATAATTTGATCCTAGTGTTACTGGCTTATTATCAAACCATTTTGTAATAATAAGATCACCATTATCACTAAGTACTTCTTGACTAAAACCTCTTGGTTTTTTCTTCATATCCTTGTCAGATAATAATGGTGGTTTCCCAAACCTATTTATTCTTATGGTACCTACTGCATATATTTCTCTGTTTTTTAACCATTGAAACAAATGATAAGTACTAAAAAAGTTATCAAAGTATAGCTGGTGATTGGGTTCAGTAATTCTTTCTGATAACTGCATTACTGTACCTGCACAAATACCAAATGCTTTATATTCTTCTCTATACTCGGTTGTTGCACCTTGGTATACAATAAAATCATATAAAATTCCACTACTGCCACAAAGGCAATATACTTTTATACCCCATGATTCTGGTTTATCTTTCATGTATTGTTTTATACTTATAGTTCCTTTGAATGGTATAATTTGTTCATCAACACATAATGATAATTCTAAAGGTAATTCCCTACATCGTTTTCTTATAGCATTCAGTAACGGACGAACTTTCCAACAGCGATCATTTGAATCTCTTGAAGCACTATTATCCACCACATGAAAATTTTGACGTAGTTTGAAAAACCTATTTACAGTCATATGGTCTTTGATAAGTGAAATTCCTAATGTAGAATCCCAGTACATTCTTACACGGGGAAATTGAAGATTACCCATGACAATTAGAATTCCAAAAAAAGTTTTCATTTCATCTACATTTGTTTCTAGAAAGTTCATAACTCCATTATCATACACATACTGCATTGTCATATTTACCATTAGTTCAAACATTTCATTATTTATGTATTTAAAAAAATATTCAGAAGGAAGTAGCAAACAGTCAATATCATTTAGAGGTGGTATATACCAATCAATATTAGGTGTAATATATGTAGCATTTGTTTTCCATTTTAAATTTTTTACCGGTTCATATGTTTCAGATTGAACATAATTATTTTGATATGTAGCTTGAACTTGATCAGAATTATCAAATAACAAATATTCATTTACTGTAACATTATAAAATAAATATAAAATAAATGTGTAGGTAAATAGCATTATGAAAATTGTATAACTTTTTACATTGATTGTCACTGAAGTTCAGTAATTCATCCAACTGATCAATATAAATTCCATTATGTGCATTTACACTTTCTAATTCATCTTTATCCTCTTGATCATTACCATAAACTATTTAGAATGCAAAATATTTAAAATAAAATATATTGTTACATTTCTCACATACCATGATACAATAAATCTTCCTGAATTTGATTGTCTTCATCGTCACTTGAAGAACCCTCAAAGTCTGATAAGTCACAGTCAAGTATATCAAGAATTGATTGAGTATTTAATTTATTTGTCATTTTAAATTAATTCGTATTATTTCAAACAAGTAACAAAATTACAGACAATAATCATCGTTACGACAACACATTTTGAAATAACGATAACACCGGTGATAACAAACGAGGCGTCACAGTGTCCCGTATACAGGACACATACTTACATACATATTACGCGCCATTGGAATATAATTAATCACGTGTAAGCGTAATAAACGATAGATCACATGTAACTATATTGGAACATATTTTTTCTTCCATGATAAATATAAGTTATCAATAACAAATACCGCAACAAATATGCCATATCAATGAATAATTGTAATCACTAAATTTCGATATTTATTTCATCTATAGATTAATTTATAAACTCTAAATGATTAATTATTCAATTGTCTTAGAAACTAGACACACTATGCAATAAAATTAAATATTAATCGTTATCATATGAAAATTATTTATACAGTTTTTAGCTGACCTAATATGTGTCCTACATAGGGGACACTATGACCGAAAGGGTTAAAGGAGTCATTTTAGTGATTCTTGAATTTTTTTAAGTCTTATTTACAAATGATTCGGTTTATTGGAGTCTTTTTTTTTTTCTTTAAAAAAAAATGTTCCATCAAGAAAATAATATTGTCTTATTAAAACAAATAATTTTTTTAGTTTCACATATTTTAATACATATTTTATCTAAATCATTTAAGTACGGAGCGTATAAATCATGTATTTATACCTATTACAAATAGTTTTACAGTCTACTATTTTGTAGCAAGAGTTTCGATTTAAAACAGTTTTTTTTTATTGCTCTTTCCATTTTTGGTCGTGTAAAGTGGGGGTTAAAGCCAGTGTCATTAAACCTTGTCTACAACCGCAGAGTCATTACTATTCCCAGTGGCAAGTCGACCATAATATTATAACGGCCGGACGAATGGTGGATACACACGGATAATAATTACCCAAAGAATCCCCGGGGTTGGTTGACCCGTGTGAGAATGAAAGAAAGAAAGCGCTTCGTCTCTCCGTTGGTACTTTAACAATGAAGGCTGATGATGCCGACCGATAAAAGGGACATGGATAGGCGAAGGTAGGAAGAAAAGTACGTGTTCAATTTTTTCGGTCACGGGTAATAACCTTAGCCGTTGAAGAAGATTGCTTCGGTTCAGGAATTCGACAAGTAGGGGTTCTCAAAAATTAAAAAAACAAATCATAAATTAATACTTATTTAATAAATAAAACACAAATAAAAAATATTTATCTTTTTATTTTTTTCATTAGGTTTTGAATATCTTCAAAATTTAATCAATTTTTTTACAAGTTGACATTTTGTATTGAAAATCATGGTTTTAAATATTCTAAAATCAGTTTTTATGTGTATAGTTGCTATACATGTAAAACCATATATTTTGTTTTATATAGGTGTTTTTGTATACACTGTTCGGTAAGCTTAGGATGGCTATACTTTCACATGTGTACATTTATTAGGTTATTTCCTTCTTAACAATAATACTTCAGGTTAAAATTTTTTAGTTATGTTCCATTTATTTATTCAAGTTGTTATACTTTTAAGTTAATAAATTATCTGTGTATCCAGAATTTTTGATTTTTAGTCAGATTCCATACATTTATATTATACACGTACATTATATACTTTCACTTTTAGGCAAGTTTATTTTAGTTTATATCCTAATTTTTATTTTTTTCACGTTTATTTAACAATGTTCAATCCATCAAGCAGTCGTTACATAAAACGTTGGCTATAAAATGCAATATCTCCAAATTGAAGGGGCAGTGGTTATTTGCCACCTTGCCTCGTGAATTGCAGTGCAAATCGCTGTGCCTATACAAAACGCCGTCTACATGGAATATAAGTTTGCAAACCCGTATTTTAATAAATAATAAAATTATGAATTTTTAACTTTATACAATTGAATAAAAAATTAGAGCCTTTTAGTAAATAAAACACAAAAATAATGTTTTTGTACTGTATAATTAAATTACCGGTCTTCAATAATATTTTGAATAAAAAAATGTTTCAAACAGGGTTTTATTACTAAAAATTATTTTAATAAAAAAAATGTGATTAAATAGTATAGATTCTTATTCATTTTTATTTCATGTACAATAGCAAAATTAATAATGCTGCTTCCAATTTTGAATAAAATACTGATTCTAAATGTTTAATTATATTTCTTCGCAATTTGAGAGTATTTCTAACTAAAACTGTACATCGTATTTCAAAGTTAATTTAAAGCTAAATTTATAAAATATTTATAAAAAATAATACGAAAATGATCAACATGTAATCTCAGTACTCATAAGTTTCTTATGATACAATATAATGATTGAATTATTTTTATTTTTATTCGACTCAAGGACAAGCATACAGATTGATTGAAAATATATTTTTCTTTATTAACTTTTTATTGTCTTATTTTAAATAATTGCATAACTGTTAAATTAATAAAGTTTAATTAAATGTTTTTTGAACTTTTTTTTCTTGAAATGGGAATTTAAATTTATATTCTTTATTTTCTGTGTATTTATTTATTAAACATTTATATACTTGCATTTATTTAAAAATCTACTGAAATCTTGAATTTTTTAAGTATCTTATAAGTCTTATAATCGTATAGTATTTTACTGACTAATACAATTATATCAAGCAAATAAAGTTTTTTGGAAACTTCTTATTGTTGCACGTATAATTATTCGAATACTGTTAAATATTATGTGATGAAAATCTACTGGTATCACTTGAAACGTATGGAAGAGAGAGGGCTTGTATTTTTTAAAAATCCATCCAACGGAACCGTGTCAAGGACAACTTAACGACACGGTCCATAGAACTGTGATGAACCGGTTCCCCTCTACTGCAATGCAAACCATCGTTTGTTCAAAATCTGATTGAAATCAGAAATTATTTTGTAAACGTGTAATATATTATGTAGAAATTTAAGTATAATTTATTCATGTTATAGATTTCATATTATGAAGTATATTATATGTATGTGTGTATTAGTTTCTTTAAATTAAGTTGATATAATCATGTAAAATCAAAATATTATAATGTTCCATGGTACATATATCTTATTAAATTAACTTAATGTCATGACGCTTAAATAGGTCAAAATCATACTAAATTTTAAAAATATAAAATATTCCCTAAATTTTGTGAAAAAAAATCGTTTATAATTTTATAATATACATATTTATATCTAAATAATAAACACTGTGGTATTAACTATAAGGTTAAATAGTTATTTCTTGTTAAGCAACTGTAGTTGTACAGACCCAAAAAATGACAATAAATAGTACGTGTTGCATTTAAGAAAATACTTCTATATTATTATTTAAACATAATAACAATAAAAAACATAATAAATTACTACTTTTTTTCGTTTTAATCGTATTTAAGTGTTGATAATCGTAAAAACGAATTTTACCCTCTTCTGGAAATCTTGACCGATTAACAAAGAGCACGGGTGATTCGAGAATTTATAAAATATTTGTATTTAAATGCATATATATATATATATATATTATTTTACAGCTCTTTCGGGTATGTTTAGATCCAAAATAACAACAAATTCTTTGACAATAGGTCTTTTATCAAACCTACCTATGTAATGTTTATAAGTCACTGCAGGGATGTTGTTTTGTGTAAATACGTTTTATAGCCAATTTGATGTCCGTGAAGGAGAAAAATTACTAACAATGAATTTAGGATTTCGGCAAGGTCGTTGTCTCACCCCCGACGGGCTTATTGTTACACAAAAAAGTGAAAATAACTTTCAGTTTTATTTATGTTTTATTTTAGAATCAACTTCAGATACCAATTTTAAAGTAAATGTTTATTTGTTTAACATTATTGTTTTATGGGAGTACTCGATAGAAAAATCCACCGATAATCAGGGAAATAATTATCGTGTACTGTAATCCGTGACGATTTTCTACTAGTTTATAGAGGGGAGTTATCTCAAGGACTACGACTTCTTGGCAGTTCTATTATTTTTCTTATAATTGAATGAAAACTTATTCAGCATCGTGTATGTATTTATATGACCTAAAAAAATACAAAACATATTTATAAATGCAGTTTTATAAACTTTTAATTTAAACCAATTGACATCGATTATTATTAGTGAAAAGAAAAACGTATGAAAATAAAATCAATTAGATTTCCATAAAATAATCGAAGCTCGTAAAATATTTATATCTTTACAACTTAATGCGTGTTATTTTAGCATACATTGTTTATTATTAACATTTAACAATTGTAAACACAGTATAAATTTTATTAAATTAATTAAACATATTTATTAATTTTTATTTGTAATGTAATCTTTTATTATGCACAACTGGAAATTAGTGCTCCTATTAAAATTACATTGATCGTAGTATACAATTACCATTTTAAATAATTGTCAATTTTGATTATAAATCAAAAGTCAAAACATCTTTTGTAAATTGTATTTTAAATAGTCATATAGCTAATTTTTATTAGAAACCACAGTTGTAAAATAATAATTTAATGTGCGTCGAAAATTTATAAAAACTATAAATATCATGGATTATAACTTTAATTTGTCGTAAAGTGTGTAATAATTTATGAATTAATTGTTTTCCTCGTGATAATTCATAGCAATAAGAATTTTGTATTATTGTTTTGTATATCATATTTGTATTGGCATTTAGATATAATTACTAAACTTGTATATTGTGTTTTATGGATTCCTCATTATAATAACACGGCTGAGAATACGAGTTATAGTATTAGTTCGAGATAGACATAGAAAAGTAATAGTAGATGTATGTATTACAATATGTGTATATGTAATACACAGGAGTTAGCCTAGACATTTTTTTGAGCGGATTCAATATTTTTACTACCACGTATTTCAAATGTGTTTATTTCACAAGATAATAATTTTTGTAATAATTAATTTTATAGTACTAGATTTTATAGTACTCTAGATCGACAATGGATTATAAAAATAACCCTGGCAAATGTTTATGATATTAAACTTGAATTGTATAAAAATATTAAGCAATACTTTTTTTCTAAATTCGTTAAAATGTTGAGGGGTTTTAACGACCCCCTTCCTAATAGGTCTACCATCCCTTGTAAACCCGACTAATAGTGGCCTTAGAAATATTTTCTATTTGCCAAGATTTTTTTTTTTATAAATTAAGTCCTTGAACCTTCTACAATAAGTATTTACTGTTTAGTATTTAATATTATCGTTGTTGACTTGTAGGTACTATAATTTACTACGATAATATTAGCGTTGTAGTATTATTCGATGCGCACATGCTATCTATCTATCTAATCGGTCAGAAGAAAAACGATAGTGTCATTATTATTATTATTATTACTACGCATGCTGGTCGTGCAACAGCGGTCAGAGCCGGTACTTTATCTTATGTTTTTTTTTGTATTTCGTAGCTGTTCGTTTTTATTATTATTTTTTACTTTTCCTACGTATTTATGTGTACACACACGCATTCATTCGCGTCTATTTATATTTACACAAAATGACATATCGCGCGCGCGCGAACGAAAAAAAGAGAGAAAAAAATGAATAAGTCGCCGTCGAGGGTGGTGGTGGTGGTGGTGGTGGTGGTGAGCGGTGGTGGCGCATTACACGCGGGCGTTAGCAGCATCGGAAAGAAGGGTGGAGAGAAGGAGGAGGGTGAGATGGAGGTCGCCACTGACACAACCTGCCACCGTCACGGAGACGTAACTGGCTCAAGTGCAAGCGTTGCGATTACGTAAGTAGGTCGTATCGCGGTTTGGCGGCGCGCAGGCGCATCGCGTTGGCCGTTCCGTTCCCGTGCCCAGCACAACTGCGTTAACGTTGCGACCCGTAACGCCGCTGCCCGCCACTCGTATGTTGTCATTTATCCCTGGCCCGCTAGATATCTCTCCGCTTTTCGACGGCCCACGAATACGTTTGACGTGCCGCGGACGTGTACGTACGCATCACGTACGCGCGCACATAAATCGCGCGTACGCGTGGAAAGGGTGCACGTTAATAATACGTGTATTAATGCACATACGGATACCTTTACACGTACACAGGTATACGTTGTGTGCGTGCACAATAGGCTCTTGTGCGTTCTCTCCTCCCCCACCCATTGGTGTTATGCCGAATCCCTTTGTTGCTCGTACGCGACGACGATCGGTGGTGGTGTGTAACGTTATAGGCGAGCGCACAACGCCGCTTCGACGTGCAACAATTCATTTTACGATTCAATTTCCGATTTGTTTGATAACGATAACGTGTGTTCGTCGTCGTCGGGGCGTCCGGGACGGTCTCGATTAAAAAAAAAAAAAAAAAAAAATGTAAAAAGTAAAACCGTTTTAACTTTTCGTCGCGTGTACGCGCAAGAGACGCACCACATTGGTCACCGGCTGCAGACGGTTTTAATTTTGCACATCTTTTACCGTTCGATGAGGTCGAATCCCACGCCACGTCGTTCATTTCGCGAAATTAAAATGCACCACGTATACTCCAACCGACAACAAATGCTAATAATCAAGCAGTGCCTACACATCATATAATTCCGTTCACATATGTAGTGTGCGCACGCGTTTTTTATATAAATAATATGTGTGAAACGTGTCTATGAAACCTCAAATGTTATTAAACGATTGTTATGATCACTGTATGTTAATGCTTTGTTGAATGACCTTATGCGCTAGTATTATCTTATTAGGTTTCTATATCGATTATGACATTCGGTGGTTTGTTATTTATATAAAGAAAAAACTCGCAAGTATGTTCTGTTGGTTATTTCGAAAACAGCGTGTAAAATAGAGAAACGTAACAAGTTCGGAAGTTAATAGTTACAATTCCGTTTTCAATTAGATTATTTGTATGTTTGTGTGTGTGTGTGTGTGTGCTTGGTATATATTTACTTAAATGTAATAATTATGTACAATATTGTTGTTAGTAACCTAGATACATAAATATAGTATTTCAAAGTATTCTGTATATGTATTGAACTATGGACCTGCATGCCCTAGCTCAAATAATAAAAAGACGCGATAACAATCGATAGTAGTGTCTGTTTTTTACTTACGTTCTACTTTGACATACATGAATAATAAAATAGTATGCCTCGGTTTGACAATAAATGTTTTACCACTTACTTTGTTTCTTAAAAATATAATATTTATAGTATGAATATAGAAAAGTTGTATTTTAATGTTTTTACAAATCGTATTCGTAAACGTAAGTCATAAGATTAAACATCTATATTTTTAATTTTTTCTAGCAACGGTTTCTATATCTATGTAATCTTTCAGAACTTAATTTCACTAAGCTTATAATATTGAGAGGATGGCATCAAATAGTATTATTATTTTTTTTTTTTATCATTTTTTTTATTGAACTTTATGATACTTTATCTAATATTAGTCATTATTGAGTAATGTTGTTTTGGAGTAGCAAGATTATTAAATATTTCTTGAGCTATAAAAAATTCAAATTTTAGACATTTTTAATCACAAGTATATAACAACCATTATTTAAATGATTATAGATTTTATTCGTGAACATAGATTATTATCGAATGCCATTTTAATAGAATTTAAATTTAATCATGTATTCATCATGCAGATAAACTTAGTACATACATGTATTATAATATACGTATTGTTTAATTGTACAATATTAAATTACCTTGGAGTTTAGCGTATATTGTTGTGAACATTAACGTGCCTAAATAATTAACTCTAATAATATACTAGTTTACTTTATGTTTTGCTTAAAACTTATGTATTTGTCCAACTGATAAAACACCCGTAAAAGGATTTTTATTGATTTCATTCGAGTTGCGTGTGCAAATATATTTGTTCTTCGTTTTTTTTTTTCGTTTTTTCTGACTACTGATAAGAAATCGAGAGCACACTTGATTATGTAGGTTAGTAGGACACCATATACTATAATCCATATGGTGTATAATTTTGCAGAAGCTGAATAGATCTAAACTCGACACTTGACATTTCGCTTCATATTTGCACAAAAAAAAAACAAAACAGTTGTACTTGCATTTTATGTATTATAACTTTAAATTATAGATTTATAATCGGTCATATATTTAATATTGCACGTCACGTATATGTATTATGATTGAATATTTTTAGATTAAGCGCACATGGTTTTAAAAATCATCCTAATTATAATATTGGTTAGGTCTTAAGTTGTGTGGGAAATAGGTCACGTTTACATAATTATTTAAAAAATATTTTTTTTTTATTATATATTATAAACCTTATGGTTGTTTGGGGAAAACGTTAAATACTGTTGAATGGATTTATTCTAATAACCTTTGCACCTGTCGGTAGTATCAGGTGACTATCTGCTGCATGCATTTGAGGGCGTGTCAAAACACTCAAAACGTTTTTGAATAGCAAAAAAATCTGAAGGGATTGGATTCTCTTAGTGTATAGAACAAATTACAAAAATGAGGCGGACTTAATTTCTTTTTATATATTCATGTATTTCATTAGGGGTCTGATGCGAGATAATAATATTTTCCCCTGGGAATTGGGTCAATGAGATGACAACTTTAAAACACATGACATCACGCTTGAGCGTACAATGTATGTTTTACAATTTTAGTTAAAATTATCAGAAAGGTTTCAATGATTAATTGTAAAGTAATTCTACTTAGATGATTTTATTTATATTTATATTGTATTTAATTATAATCCAGTTTTTAAAGTTTTTAATTAACTAAAAATTAAAATTTACATATTGTGAATTTAAACATTATAAATTCGATTTAAATGTATGTTCAGTACATTGTTATACAACATTGAAATGCTTTAATATCCGAACGCTGGAATCTATATTTTACATTGTAGTTTAATAAGACTAATAATAATAATAATTCTGCTAAATAAAAACAAGTTATCAAATTACTGTACTTAATTTAATTTCTTATAAACTTTTTTTTTGTAATTTAACTAAGACATGTTTTCGATACATACTATATAGATATTATAATTAATATTTGTGGTCTTCTTTCAATGTTTAAAGTTAATTTCAGTAATCCAGTGACCAGTTTCACAGTTTAGTAATCGGGTAAGACATTTTTATTTAGATGTGCAGGTTACGTTTTCGCATTATAGCCTATAGGGTTATATTTAATCTATCTCGTAAAAAGAACAATCGTTACAAATTATAAATAGTATTTAAAATTGAATACATTTTGAATGTTGATTTAACAAAAAATTGTTCTGCTGGCATGATTTTTCGTAAATATTTTAATCATATGTAAAATATACATAAGTTTAACCGGCAAAACTATTGGTTAGTCGCTATGTTTATGAAATATTTTTTGGAAAAAAGTTTGTCATTAGTGTATATTGAATTATCTAAGTTTAAATATATTTTACTTTTTTTCGAAACAACTCACTCAGCAGTATAATTTATGTATGCAAGTCAACAAAACAAGACATAAAGTTTTGTAAAGAATTTTGTTTAGGTACGTAGAAACTATAAGTAAAATCGATCTGATAAAGTTTATGATGTGCGTTCTTAAAATATAACGAATGTAATAATTTAAATAGAATAATATTCATAACTCAACGTTTATCAAGTCTCGAAGTTTTTATGATATTTTCATTTAATTTTAAGATGATAAAAAACGCGCGTGTCTTTCAACCCGTGAAATTAATATGATTACGTTAATTATAAATATATTTTAATATTTTCTTAATGTCATATTATTAAGCTCGTATTTTCCCTTCAAATATAATATAATATAATATAATATTATAATATTAGTTAATTATTTAAGCAACCTTGAGGTGAGACGCGCGTATCTTCGTTCACCCTTCTCGGCGCGCGCGTACACACATACACATGTACTATACACTTACATACATGTACGCATACGTATGCACACACGCGTATGCAATACACACACACACAAGCTTACGCGTTACATACACGCGCGCGCCCGCGCCTGCCCGCTCCGTGTCGGACTCATTGTGGACACACACACACGCTCACACTCACACACACGCGCGCGCACACACAGAATTGAAAGTAGGTCATTGAGATCCCTCCTACGCCCCGCCACCGTTGCGATCGCGCCGCCGCTCGCCGCCTCCACCACCGTCGTCGCCGCCGCCCCAGTCATTACGCATTTGCCCCCACCTCGGGCCGGCCCCGTCACTTTCACTTGTTTCAGCCGTTTCGTCGTGCCGTCCGTGTCAGTGTGTCTGTGTGTGTGGTATCCGATCTTACGGCCACGGCTAACCTGACTCTGCCGCGAAGTTTCGTACATGTGTTCGTCGAACGCGCTCGATTTATTTTATTTAGTAAAATCGATCCAACCGCGGTACTTGTAATTAAAAAAATAAATAAATAAAAATACATAATCGTTTTCTCGTTTGATTCTAAAATATTTGTCGTATGTTTTAAAAAGTCCGTCGTAGTGTTTTATAATAATATACGTAATATTTATTTATTTCGTTTACAAACACGAATCGGATAATCTTTATTTTTTTATTTATCAAATTCACAATAATAATAATAATAATAATATAATAAGCGTTTATTATTATTTTTAATTCGTGTGTATTCGTCGTCGCCGTCGCCGCCGCCGCCGCCGTCGCCGTCGCGTTTACTGTGTCCGCGCGCGCCAGTAGTGTGTCGGTCCCCCACCGGTACCGGTGCGTGTAGCTCGTGTTTGTGTGTGTGTGTGTGTGTATGTGTGCGGCGAGCCGCAGCGGTTGTATTTCGTCGTCGTCGTCGTCGTCGTCGTAGCCGCCGCGCCGTAGTCGTCGCCCGATTCAGTCTCAGTGACGAAATCGGGCCGGGTACGTTGTTGTGCAAACGAGTCTCGCCAACCAGTGTAATAGCCTAGGACATGACGAAAGCCGACAGCTAGCCGCCTCTCGCGTCCGCGCGCGCGCGGCCAGCAGCAACAGCAACAGCAGCAGCCACATAACACACCGTCGGCGACATTCCAGTGCAACGCCGATATTGTTGTTATTATTATCATTGTTGCGCGCGTTTTTTTTTAAAGAAAAAAAAAAAAAAAAACCATCGTGACTGGAGAAAAACTTAACAGATCGTACATCTGTCGCACGGACAAAAATCACCGTCGTATGATACAATAAATACTATGCTCTCGAGCCCCTACTCGTGACGAACAGTGCGAACCGCGTGTCCAGTGGGTGCCCCTCCGGGACGCCCCGTACGTACGTCATATGTTAGCAGCCGGCATGGACCATTCCGCCAGTTATCTGTCCCATTTCGGGCTCAGCCCGCCACAGGCGTCCGGCGACGACGGCGGCGACGACTCGCTTTACCAGCCGCCCGCCTCATCGCCGCCTCTGTACCAGTACATGCCGCCCCAGCACCAGACGCCCACGTCTAGCGCGGCCGCCGCGTACTCGATGATGGGTGGTAGTAACCAGGGCTGTTATCAGTTGGGTAATGTGGACACAGCGTATTTGTTCGGTTCCGCAGGTGCCAACGGCGGCGGAAGCGGCGTCTCCGGCTCCATGGACGGCCTCCAGCAGTACGTGGCCGTCGGCGGCGGCGGCGGCGGCACACCTGTGGCCGCCGGCGCGGCCGCGGCCATCAATCCGTCCACCGCCGGTTCCGAGTTGCCCGACACCAAGGAGGGCATCGAGGAACTGTGCCCGGTTTGCGGCGACAAGGTGTCCGGTTACCATTACGGTCTGCTCACGTGCGAGTCGTGCAAAGGCTTCTTCAAGCGGACCGTTCAAAACAAAAAGGTGTACACGTGCGTGGCCGAGCGTTCGTGTCACATCGACAAGACGCAAAGGAAGCGGTGTCCGTTTTGCCGGTTCCAGAAGTGTCTCGAGGTCGGCATGAAACTCGAAGGTTAGTGTCGATTTGTGTTATTACTATTATTCTTCTTTTTATTATTATTATTTTTACTGTTGATATTATTGTATTACTATTACGATGGCCGCCTAGCATAGCCACCGAGTATTCTTTTAATTTACGCTAACGTACGTGTACATATTATAATGCACGCGTATACGTAATTACGCTTTTCAAGCCGGTGGCGAGTAACGTCGGCATCGGTCTTACATATACACATATAGATGTATAGTGTACACGCACGTCTTGTAAACGGTGCAGGGTGTGTGTTCTACGTTAATGACGGTCGTAAACTTACGTTTTTCGTAATGAAATAATAGGCGCTTTACTGAACTGTACACGAGTACAAATACATTTTCGTTGTTATTTTTATTCGGTGGCATTGTATTTCGTCGGTGATACATATTTTACATATTTTATACGGCGGTATCTCGCGCTGCTGCCGTATGTGATGTATTGTGTACACGAGAGTGTGATCGGAAATCAAATTTGCCTGGTCCCGAAACACGCGTTCGTTTACACGGCTCGCGAAAACAAAACGTCGTCCAATCGAATCCTTAAACTGCTCACCGTGTGTCTATTGTTATTTCGATGTTATAGTATTTCGATCTATGGTATTAAAATGTATATGTGTGTTACGCGTGTCGAGCAAATAGTCTTGGGACGTGCGGCAACGTGAAAAATGCTAATGAAATCATCGAGGTGGTGTTCATCGTCGCACTGCGATCGCTACATTGTACTGCTGTTGTATAATTTTTGATCAAGTACTCCTCCCGACTTCGAATGATGTACATCGCATGCATGTTACAAAACGCACCGTATACTTACACTGTACCTTTAGGCATAACGTTTAAGAACACATGAGTCCCTCGTTGCAATTGACATAAACTGGTTTCGTTATATGTTTTGAATTTCGGTAGTTGTATTTATTACCTACGCTTATCTGAATAGCGTAACTCTGGATTGTCAAAATTGTATCCTAAATTGTATAATAATAATGATTATTATTCGTGGTTAATCGTGTTTTTGTAGAAATGCGGGTTACACGGTATTATGAATTTTCTACCGCGCGAAAAAAAAAGCCGACGATCGCACAAGTACAAATTTAACAACCCGTATTTTCGTTCATTTCCTTAAACCTGGTATTTTTTTGTCTACCGTCAAAGTCAAATTGTAGAATTACAAAGGTTGATATTTTTTTATTTTTTACACGCGCACAATAAATACACACATGTTAACTATGTGTATGTTAGTTTTAAATTTTATTGTTTGGTCATCATTGTACTATACGGTTATTATGGTAGATATACATGTACAGAAGTTTATAGTAGTATTGATTATTCTATTGACAGGTAACGATGCATGCAGTATATTACTTTTGTTTGTTATTAAAATCGTTCCTACGTAATAATTAGTTGTTTGTTATGTTACTGAAAAATCGAAAATCTCTCGGTATTGGTAAAATGTATACCCTGTCTAAATGATATCGTTTTTAATTTTCCTACACGATTTTAAAAATTTGATTTAACTTCCCTGTATTTACGTATCGTTCTATTATAGTTTTTAAAGTTAACATTATATCATTGTTTAGAAGTTACGTATTGTACTTTATCTCTGCACATCATTTAACGTTATCTAATTAATCGTTTCAACGTAAACTATCGAAAGTATATATTGCACGTTGGGAGAAGAAATTTCAATTAAAATATTTTCATCTGCTAGATAATAATGAAAGTTTGTGTATTGTGTAACGATTTTTTTACTATGCGTTCAAATATTGTTTTTTATAATCGTATATTTCATGTGTTTTTTAATTTATTTCAATACTTAAACAATAATAACGGATATAATATTTACTCAAACTAACTAAGTATATATATATTTATAATTGCCAGGAAGCCCCATAATTTGTTACTGTTTATTTGATATACTGCGTTATAGATAAATTAAATTAGATCAAGTACAATATATTTTTCAAAGAGTTACTTTTGAAAAATTAATCTGGTATGAATTCATATACTTAATATTAAAATGTTTATTCATCATACAATTTTGATGATTTAATATGATTATTCAAAATAAAAAAATTGCCATCAGATTTTTGTAACAAGTTATAAAAAACACATTTACTATTTTGTAACTGGTATTATGGAGAATATACACGCAGAGATAATAATGATAAAAAAAACTCGGTTTTTCTGTTCTACAGACCGAATCCGTGTCAAGATCGTCAAGATTTTCTCAGTGTCCCCTCCCCTCTCGCCCTCTATTCTTTCCACCATTCTTTCATGACATCATACAGTCTATTATTATTATTAATTTTGCTATTCTATGACAAGGCAATTCGTCCCACCGGTAAAATATCAAATACATAATAGTAATACATATAAAAACGACGATATATGTATATATATATATATATATTTGTATATAATCTATTCAGTCCTTCGATTTTTTTTAAGAATAAAACGTTAAAATTGAATAACGTGTTAAGTGTATATATATTTTATATTCATACATACGTTATATATTATTATTACGCATTATAATAAATATTATTATTCTTTAATTTTCGATTGCCATTTAGAGTGGGGTTATTATTAAACCACAAATATTTATTCATATGTAAAATGTATTATATTTCATTATGTTCATTTATTTTATTGTTTAGATTAAAAAATGATAAAACTGTGTAGTATCAATAATAATTGGTTTTAGCTTGAAAATTAACCTAATTTCCCGCTTCATACGAAAGTACAGATAGACATCGAGGTATATTCGTATATACATATAATACGCTATTGCGTGGGCATTCAGTATGCTATTCTATTGAAATGCATTTGACTTCCGTTATTTTTACCACCAGAGTGCTAGTGGTAATCGTGTTCGGAAATCCTGTTTTGTGTATGTAATGTTGATTGTTTTGTGATGATTGTTACATGGAATCTGAAAATTGGCACATTATAATATACATATTGTATGAAATATGTTGTTACACTCGAAATTATTTTTTATATTAATTTTTTATTTACCACATTTTATTTAACGTAGAGATATCCGAAAAACATCGAATAGCACATCGATTGTTACATTTAATGTGTATGCGCTGGGTTTCGTTGTGAAATTCTCTAATAGTAACTGATATCAGTATCGATTTGACAACAATCTCGTTTTCGCTGCAGACGGATACGGTGCTTGTTATTCATGCAGGTCGGCTGCTGATAAGATTCCAGCACTCGTAATCATCGCACACGATCGATTGTTTGAAAAACGAACGGTTTTTTTTTTCTAAACGGTTTCGGAAACCCGCGCGCGCCGGTTGAGTTGTGCAAACCCGATATCTTGCGATTTTATGTGTGTACGTGTGAGATAGATAAATAGACAGAGAGAGAAAGAGAAAGACTCGATAGACTCGTTAACAGACCATTAATAATCCGTCGTAACGTTTCGGCTGTTGTTGGAACAGTGGAAGGGGGAGAATTTCAGCGGCGGTTACTTAGTTTCTTGCGTTATCTACTACGGCGCGAAAGCGAGTCTGGACATTTATTTTTTTTCTTACGAAAATTAAAAAAAAAAAAAAAATAAAAAAAATACGCCAACAGTCCAAACGAAAACGAAAACCTAGTCGCGCGCGCACGCACACACACACGTACGTACGTACCGTACGCGTTCCACACATAATATTATCCATCCTTAAGTGTACGTATATAAACCTACGTGAGCTGCGTTGCGTTGCACAATAGTTGTCATCATTCTTCTCATTCTCGACGGTGCGCGGCGTTTTGATATTATTATTGTTTTTTTATTTCTCTCTCTTGCGAGCGCGCGCGCGCACGCACACTCATTGCATTCAGAATGTAGATTAGCATATATGCAGACGCGCCCGTATACGTTGCGTGCGTGCGTGCTCGATTGTGTGTGCGGTGGCCGTGCGCCTTGTGAGTGCCCGTGTGTTTGTGTGTCATTCGCAAGTACGCACCCAGTAAACGCGTACACAAACGCGTCGCTTACGTTAAAATACGTACGCGTACAAACGTGCACTTGTACGCGCCAATACGCACTCACACACACTTATACATACGCACACGCGCGCGCGACGCGGCTTTGGCGTTTCGCAACGCGCTCCTTTAATTAGGGTCCCGGCGAGTAGGTCACACAATCTCCGCCCAGCGTCACCCCGCACGCCCCGGTGGCCCAGTTGCGCGCCACACCGCCACCCGTATTACAATATTACACACGCACACACGGCTCGCGCGTGCGCACCGACCGTGCGGCGGCAGACTGTTACGCTAGCAGCTTTTTCGTTCGACGGCGCTTCGCGGGACTGCGACAGACGGTTGGCCCTGCGATCTTTTTACTCGACGGTGTAAACCGGTTGGGGGCAATAACCGTTAAGCCGCGCATTCGTACGTGCACATCTGATCGCGCTGCTTGTCTTGCGTTCCGGGGATTCGCGCGGTTTTTCGCATAGTGTTCCCTCCGGACCGTTTAGGCGTGGCGTTAGTATTGAAAGAGCTTCGTGTCTGCTGCGTGAAAAAAAAATAATAAAAATTTAATGTAAACGACCAGCAAACAGTTCCTCGTCGTTTTGTTTTTTATTTTATTTTTTTTATGTTTTCGTGTAACAACGCCCGAGCAGTGCGCGTGCACATCGTTGTCGCTTTTGTAATGAGACGCACCACCTCGCCGCCGACGCTACAGCGGACCGGTTTTTAGAGCGCGATCAGAATAGTATTCTGTTGTGTCAGTCGTTGTACAGTAGACGGCGATGGTTTTCGTCGCCGAATCGTCGTTGTTTCTCCTACTCCGTTCCAACCAGTTATATATTATTATTCTATACGTTATTTTGATTATTACTGTATCATTATTGTCTGGGTCGAGACGAAGTGAAAAAAAAAATATATGTATTGGAAGACCGCTCGATAATACCCTACGGACCCGTCGCCGTTGTCGGTCACATCGTCATCGATCGGTTTCACGTCTCTTGTCGCTCGATACGAATGTTATCGGCCAACACCCAATCATCGTCTCGGTCGCATCCATCGTCACGTAACCTTTCATAATTATATGTACACACAATAAAACGTCTCTTATGAAGTAAAAAACCGCTTCACGTTCCTCCCCAATACCGCTACGACGTATACTGTCTTTGTCTCCTTAGTATACGCACAATAAATTTGTTTCGCTGCCGCCGACGAGTGGTGGCGTGGTCCGCTAGTGTTTGTAGGAAACTATTAATACTTTCCATGTGTAGGGTTTTCCGACCGGTCTCAAAAGTTTCGCAAAATTCGATTTGGCACCAAAATATATCTCCCACCGTGTGCTCGTGCTCGCGTGCTATTTCATCGGTTGACTGACCTATTTTTTCCCTGTGTAATACCTACTCATTTACTATCATTATAACACTATTTTAACTGCTAAATACACTATAATACTGGCTGCAACGATCGTTGCACTCATTATTGTACACACACTAGCAGTTTTATACCGCCAAATCCGTTAGTTTTTTTTTTACAGCAAACGCCACTTTACACACTTGCGCGCGTCAGTGATTTTTCCTCATTCTCCGCGTCGATACACATACGTCGTCGTGGTGCATTTTAAATGGATAAGAGAATTTCGTGTTTTATTAATTTTTAACGACCGGTGGCGATGGCGGGTTAAAAATGTTTGTTGGTCCGCCATCCGTAAAACTATTGCTGCTGTTGATTATTTCAAAACGCCGCCGTCCGAATCGAATCAATGTTTTCCGTCTGTTTTCGTTGTCTTACGAAATTCGTTTTATTTTGCATCATAATTTTATCCGGGCGGCCTGGGACGTGTATACCGTTTTACGGCGATTCAAAACTCAAATGTAAATACGTTGTATATATTATGACCCTTGCGCGCATATTATAATATTGACTCTAAGTAAAAACATGTTAACCACAGTCGTTTATGTGTGTAATATGCATTTTTGCTTACGAAACAATGGGCGGCAGACGTTTTCACTTAGTAATTTTTATTTTTTTCTCGTTTCATTCTCTATACCGAAAAAAAGTAACTTTGAATGACAATGTCCAGACAATTATTATTGTATAGTCCGTACTTAATGTCGAAAGCGTCTGGGGTGCGGTTGCAGCCGAAATAGAACCTATAGTGTGTCCGGCTTTCACCAGCGGGACATCTGCTTTGAGATATCACGTAGGCGGTACAGCGTCGTAAATGTCTCTACGGAGATTCTTTATATATGTATACCGCTCGTCTGACACGTTGAAATGATGGATAAATAAATGTAAAAGTAAAATAATAAATAATATAAATAATTGTATCATACGTGTAATTGTATGCATGTATATGAACGACGTTAAAAATGTTTTGGTCTTTTTGTGTACTGCACATTTTTACATTTTTACTCATTTATAGTGTATTATCTCGAAGTCACATCGAGCTGGCGAGAAAAAAAATCGATCAAGTGTTGAAAAATAAATTATGGATTTGTTATGTTCGACGTTTCCACGTTCTGGTGTTCATCGATTTTTCTGGACATTTGATGGTAATAAAAAGAAAATAGGCCACTGTCAATGTCTGCAGACGTGCTCGAAGCGAACGTTACGCAACGTTTGTTGCCGCTGCCGCCGCCGGTTCGGTTGCCTCAGCTCAGACACGCATCCCATATCTTGGGGGGGCCCCCCACTTTGCCGCATGCGCTTACTATATATGTATTCGGTTGATATATTATTATTATTATTATTATACACACACATTATATTATATTGTGTATTCTTCTTTTTCTACTTCTTTGTGTATGTACATGCATGTACACGACATTAGGTTCACTTTCTCCAAACTCGGCCACACCATTACGTGTACTGTGCGCACTCGCGCTCGTCCGCTTGTCGTCTCTTCCTCCACCTGTCAATGGTCATGTGCTCAATTTTTATTTTATTTTTTAATTTTTTATTATAAACCAGTTTCACAATCCGATACTCGACGGCTACGACACATACACACCAAAATAATATTCAACCTATGTTTGCCGAACTTGGCGGTGATGGTGGTGGTGGTGGTGGTGGTCGTCGTCGTAGTCGTAGTCGGTTGGGCGATGGCAATGGGACAAAGAGAAAATCGACAACCATTTTGCCACGCGTGGCTGTTGTGGTGTTACGTGTGGTGTACTAATGATATCACGATGCGATTGTTGGCGATATTAATTAACCGTCGGGAGCGGCATATTATCTTGGCCGGTCCATTGACGTGTGCTGTTGTACAGCCCAACATTGATATGCTATTTTCAGCCTTGAGAATCGCGCCACGCCAGATTTTCAAGGTTAAGCACGATTTGCCGTCACCGCTCGGATTTGCCATACTAAACTCCCCCCATCCTTATAATATTTTCCTTTCCCCGAGGTACCTACGGAGAAAAATATTCCACCTCTTATACTTCACTATAAGACTTCATACGATTTATAAGATTATAATATGTCAGGAGTTGTAACATATGGGTGTTTCCACTGCTGTAACGTCGATTCGTACTAATACGCGAGTACTTGTTGTTGCACTGCAACGAGTGGCTTCGTGTTTCGAGTATCTTCTCGGCGAAAAAATAATAATGTTTTGATAATGACATTGTAGTCGCATCAAGATGGTGGGATTGAAATGGTTGTACAAGTTTTAACAATATTAAACAAAAAAAAATAAATATATATTACGTGACTCAAATAAATATTATTGTTACGGTTTTTTTTAAACATTTTTTGTTAGTCTGTTCGTGAGTACTAACACAAACAAAAAATAAAATAAAATTAGCGTCTATATTATATATATGTTGTTGTTGTTTAAAAATATTTTATTAAATCATTTTTGTGTAAAAATTAACTATACGATTTATATATGAATGTACATTCGCATAAAATAAGTAGGTACCTACATATATTTTTTTAAAATTTTTCAAGACAACAATTTTGAAAGGAACTATACATAATATTGACTTATTTGTTAACAATTGTCATTTCTCATACCGAGCTTTTAAGGTTTCGAATAATCTTTTAAGTGCATTCTAAGAAGTAGGACTTGGGTTCTTAGGCTTTAAACATATTGACCCGGGGCGTTTGTTACTTAATTATTCAATAACAATAAGAATAAAAATAATACCTAATCACAACATAATAGAAATTTTAACAATATGCCCGTTGTGGTATATATGTCATAATATAGATTAGTTTTAGAAAGTTATTGGTACGGTTTCGATAGAGCTCCCCTTGGGGTTACCCCGTGAGGCTAATACAAATGAGGTGTAATATAATAGAGTAGGTAAAATGAAATCAACATTTTTTTTTTCCTTTTCATCATATGAATATTGAAACGTTTCTCCGATAGTTGAGTGTTTTATTAATTCATTTCGATTTGTGCTTTTGTTTTTAATCTGATGACGAGCAATGAAGGGAGGTGTATAATATACGTAATATAGTATATTATACTTCTGTTGAAAACGTATGTATTGTTGTGTCCATTCCGGGTTGTTGTTTACACTGGCGGTGTATGGTGGTGCTTTAATCAAGGTGAACTCAACGACTATAACTTCCTAGTAATATTTATCTGTACATCATTAGACCTTCAACTCTGGAGCATCTCTTCCTGGTATATAGACGAGAATATATATTTGTGAAAAAAAAGATCAATTTTTATTCACTGTCAAAAAAAATTTGATAGTTAGATAGATTTTCTTACAAGTTGTTAAGATATTGGGCAGCATGTGTAGATAGGCGTGATATACGCTCGATAACAATAATGAAATTACTGATTTTGGTGAAAGTTATGGTATTATTTAACCAGGATCCCAATTCTAGTCACTGGTCTCTAGTTGATTTATTTATGGAACCAAACTTCAATGAAGTTTGACCAAAATCATTCTTAGGGAATCCCTATGTATATAAACCTACGCAAATGATTAACACTGAGCTCATATATAATACCGATTTAACAGTGGAATCATATTAACGAACTTTAAAACCACGTGATTTCAAACAACATACTTATTCCAGTATCTCATCATTATTCAAACGACGACTTCGCTTTTTGTATACATTATATGTGTATTATTTGTTACGTATGTAATCACTTCACAACTCTCTCCTATTACACCCATTCCTGTTATTGTATACTTCCTGTGAAGTATCTAAAATAATTTAATTTAATTTATTTTTATTGGTTCTTGTATTTTTTTAGAAGATTTTACATTGTTATTATTTATCAATTCGTCTAAAATGTTATCCATACATTTTGTATCTAATTATTTTATCATTTGATAGTTTAGTTGCACCGTCAAATTATCTTGGTCTTATATCATCTTTTTGCTCAAAACATTATTTGCTGTATAAATAACCGTACCATGTTTGTATTTGTCTGCTTTGGTTGTTTGTACAATACCATACCCACATCTACTGTCGGCGTTGTTTTATACTGTTTAAACCTTATATATTTACATTTTTTTTATTTTTTCTCATATTTCTCTTAAATATCCATCTTGGAATTTAACGGTTTGATGTACTCGTATTTTGAAATAGTTGTTTTAAAACAATTATTCTATTACACTGACGATAAATTATTTAAATTTATTTAGCATGGTAGAATTTTACGTACTTTTTATAATAATATAATATTATTATTTTCAAAACTAAATCTTATCAAGTCACTTTTAAATAATGATTTCGTTAATGTTACTGCATAAACAGAAGACCTGCATGTGAACTCGATGCAGGATTGCTCGCGGCAGCATTGAATCAGAAGTGCATCATTCCGCCTGATTACCAGGTATTACGCGAATCTGGCGACCTTCGCTTGTGAAGAAAGTAAAAGCGGAACTCGTCGGTGGTTCTGCACGCACTTTCTTTCGCTATGTTCGTATGTATATACCCATACTCGTATGTATTATTTATGTATGTTTAAAATGTACAACTCTCGTGGCGCACTCACTTTTCTTCGCCGACTGGGCCAAGGCAAATGGCCTTGACACCGTATATTATGTGTGTATAATATATACCGCCGCCGCATTCGCATTCGCGCGCGTACCGCAGTCTTCGCGGGTCGGTGGCAATCACAATCGCATCTATCTTTCAAGTCGCGCGCGCACTATTATTGTGTAACAATGGTTCGTTGAAACCGAAAATCGCCTATAGTGTCGCGACACTGTATTATAGTTATGGCTGCAGTGCCATATAGTGTAATAATCACTGGGCTATTTGACGCGCGTTTTCACTTATCCCGCACCGTTCTTCCTCCTACCCTCTGCGACAAATAGTGCCACTATTATTATAATATTTATTTATTTTTTTGTTTCTTTTATTTTTCTTTCATTCCGAATTCCCCTTCTTACAATACGCCGCCGCTCACACGCGCACACGTGACGGCGACGGCGACGATAGCGTTCAAGTCTCCGAACACCGTGACCGGCCAGCGGTGGCGGTGGTGGCGGCAGCAGCAGCAGCGGTGGCAACGTCGCAACACAACCGCGCGCGCGACCGGTATATAATATGCACGTTCGAGCCGCCCTGCTTAATGGAATAATATATTATTAATACATAGCAACCGTAGCGCTATTGCGCGTGCGCGCAAAGCCGCAACGCTGCCACTTAATTGCGTAAGCGGCGTGTATCGGTTGTGGCCGTTACGGCGGCTTCGGTGGTGGTGTTCTCAAGGCCACACGCCTTCGAGCTCGCTTATATATATATATGTGTGTGTGTGTGAGAGAGTATGTGTATGTGCTTAATATTCATAGAATATATATATAGAATTTATGTATATGTTGATGTGTGTGTGTGTTCGATCATACAATCGGTGAGAAAATCGGTCACCTCTTTATCACCCTTCGCCCATCCGTCCGACCGTGTATATCTCTGCTCTTCGTCGAGTATGTATCTGTATCCAATATATACATATGCATACACATAAACATAATTATAATCATATTTTGTGTCTTTTCGTACGTTTATCTTTCTCTTTCTCTCTCTTTCTATCTCTCTTTTTTTTTTAATAATCCCGTCGCAGCTTTGACGACGAATTTACATATTTATCCCACACTCGTGAAAATTTCGCACGATTGGCTAACCATATACGCGTTTTGTATGCGTGTACACACGAGTGTGTAAATTCTGCAATGCGCATGCCACTACCGTTTACTCAACCCCTTACATATAATGATGAACTTATGCGAATTGAATACATTAAATTCATACGTTAAATCTTCACGATCCTCTCGCCTTGTAACTGTGGTTAAGTGGATATCAAAAAGAAATTTCATTTTCCGATGCTTTTCAAGGATTTAAACTTTTATCGGGAAATTGATAAACTTTTGCACGTGTAATCGCTAACGGAGAATTAAATATGATGTCCTTTGATCGCGGTTGAACTAACTGCGATTGAAACCCGCTAAGGGGCGAAGAGTCGATTTAACAAGATTGTACACCATTTTTCCTGACACGATCGTATTTATGCAGTTTTGATGATATTTATCGATTTCCACTCAACTAATGTATCCTTGCACTAATGGATTTTTTATTTTTGCTTGCAACTAGCGATGTTTTATTTAATTTATTTTGCAGTCGAGTGTCAACTCAGATCTGTCGTGAATTCATGTGTAAAATCGATTCATCGATGAACGTCGCTATAGCATGGATGCTATTTCGCAATTTTCGCAATGCTTGTAATTATTTTCGTTTTAACGCCCAATCTCGATATGTATCCACTAAAATTACCTTTTGAAATCGCGCATATCCTTACGCAATTGAGTCGTGGTGCAATACGCACGAATTCACCACATGCATATTTATTTGATATATTCTAGCGTCAGGTGGTTTTCGAATTTCTCTTGCGTGCGTGTAGACAGTTTTTTAAAACCCTTTATAAATATCTTTAGACTTGTACACGTGTGTATATATATATATTGTAGATATTTTTTATTCTCATAATTATTTTTTTTTTTCAATTTTATTATTTACCGGGTCCGAAGAACTGTTATTATCATTGAAATATATCTCACGGTTTTTTAACAAACCATTTAATTTTTATTTCCGATAAAACGAAAGTTTTATGACATTTTTCATCATACCTTTGTATGATTTTTTTAAGTAGCTTAAAAATAAAAATTACGACATAATTCTGTATGGAGTTATTCGTTTTGTGTTAAAATATTATTATTAATAAATCTGTGAATGAGGACTTAATAATTATGATCGGTTGTTGGTTGCCGATTAGAATACTTTGTGGATTTATTTTATTTATTTTTATTTGCAATCTCTTTAAGTCTATAAAAATTGATTGCGCGTATCGATCATTCTTATTACGATATAATTAAGCGACTAGGTACAACATCTGTTGTACTATCAATTGTTACATCTATGATTTACAATATATTTTTTTATTTTTGTTGTTACTTGTGTGCGTCATAACCTGCGCTATAACCGGTTTATTATATTTACTGCAACTAGCATTTTTATCGAGATCTGTCGGTATGTAATATACATTATTATTCAAAAATTCAATATATACTATAGTATTGTCTTCTTTATATAGAGACTAGAGAAATACTGTGTACAATGTATGACGGATTATGATCTTCGGCTATATGTATGAACGATCTGTTTTGATTGGAGCATTGTTTATTTTTTACTCAACGTAATTTGTTTCGATTGTGTGTAATAATTTGTTGGCCAAATATCGTTTAGTTACCCAGTCGGTGTATTTGTTTTATGACTTGTTATACCAGCCATGTAACATATATCTATGTGTGCGCGTTCTCGCGTCTGTGTGTGTTGTACGTACGAATTGTTATTATAACGTTAATGTACCAATTGCGTGTAAGACTGAAAAAACGTCGTCTCCCGTTCACGGGTCTTTATGTATATAACTAAAATTGTTCAATGTTTTGGGGTGTGCGATGAAAGAGTAAGACGTAGATGGAAACGTTTTAAACTCGAAACCGTTTGACTCATTTGATTGTATGTTGTTAAAATATATTCTGTACTTGCTTCGGTCATATTACCGTCAACAGTATTTTAAAACAATTTATTGTAAATTTTCTTTTTTTTAAACGTATCATTCGGTGTTTTTCGTATAAACGTAGATACTCGTATAGTCATTTTATGAGTTTATACTTTTTAGCCTACTGCATACAACCGAGAGGATGACTACGCAATACGGCCGTTGTCGTTACGCTGTGTCAGTAAGCATACACGCAGGTATG
>JASXSY010002257.1:67500-154774 GCA_034509805.1 Sipha maydis
GTATACGTCGTTCCCAATACGTTCCCAATAAATTCCGCCGTTTATCTTTAAATGTTCTTTAAGTACAATTTTTCAATTTTTTCTTTTCATCAATTAATACATCGTATTGCAATTATAAATATATCCTATTACGTATTATTGTTATTACGGGTTGAATATCTACTTCCCTCTTTTTTTGACTTGCCATTTTTCAGATCTTTAGAGAGTCACGTTTTCAAAAATTATTAATAATAATTCGACATTTTTATGATGAAAATACGAATTTCTATAAATGCCGAAGACCGTTATAATAACGCGTTACTTGAGATAAGACCGTATTTAAAAGTCCAAACATTCAGTATTTCAACTAATAGAGAAAATATGGAAGGAAACACTTTTGCATACTTTTGAGTGAACAAAATACTTTTACCTCTCAGTTGTAATAACGCAGAGAACGAATTATTTTTAAATAAAATCTGTTCTTGATAGCGTTCCCTTGCCGAGCTTAAAATGTTCTGCGTCTCGAGCAAAGCCTAGATAATATTGATCCATCTTTATTAATGTTACTTTGTCATATTCAGTGCTATGAGGATAAAGTGCATTCAAATAAATATAAAATGTGGACCGGATACTATACTTGTGTTGTACTACGATATCATAAAACAGGCAACTCCCATTAGTGCGCACGGCTGTTCAGCACACTGCATGTATCCAACGAGGCAAAAAGTTTGCACAATGCCCATGACACATATTTTGGAACATGTATTTCTCTTGGTTTTATTTATATATATAAATAAAAAAATTAAAACAATATACGATTTGCGAAATGGTTGAAAATCCTAAACGTGTTTTAAACACAGTTTATTATGTATAAACAATGTTTTATTTTAATTGAAAGAATGTCAATAGAATAATATTATTATTAACTTCACGTAAATCCACAACTGTGGATTTAGATAAATTTCTTAAAAAACCTGAGTATCAATGTCAAAAGTATCTATATTTTTTAAGATTGAAAAAACTATACAACCGAAATTCTAAAATGTAGGCGTTTGAGAGTTTGATGACCATCTTGTTTACTTACACACTCAATCACTGTTGTGTGATAATTTTAGACAATTATAGATTTTGAAACAATTGATCACATGCGTATAAGTAGCGTTTTGTATACTTTTTGGTAAGTTTTTGAATGTATTAAAAGTTTAAATAATTTTATAAACTTATAAACTCCATTTAGATTTTACATCTCTAAAGTTGAATTTCTTATTTTGTGAAAATAAATTTCATTAAAATCCAAGTATCTTTATATTTTATATGTCTTACCATAATTCAAATTCAAAATGTTCATCAAAATTAGAATTACAACATACTTTAAAATACCAAAAGATAATTATCGACCAAAATTAAAACTTTCGTCATTGAAAATATTTTTTTTATATAGATTGAAAATTAGTTTTGTTTCATCGATGGAAACAATTATTTATAGAACAAAAATAAATTGACGTTACGAATTTAAATATTTCTTATTTTTTTTTCTCTACGTATCAGTTTATATTAATAATATGGTGTATTAATGTTTCTTGTAATTTGCGTATTCGATTTTACGTGCGTTTATTAATATATATCATATCAATTTGTATAACTTTGATTAGCGGTAATCATAAAGTAATTTTGATTTTTCGTGTTATTCAACTATAAAAATATTGAAAAATAACAAAAATTGTATCGTCGATTTTTATATATTATGTTATTGGTTTTATAATAAGTTTTTTTTTTCTTCAAATTCTTTAAAATTATTTTCGGCTAAAAGTTTTCTTTGTGATGTAATATAGAAGACCAAAAATCTCCCAGCTCGTCTCTTGGGATTTTTGTCAGAATTCGAAAAATTCGTGACAATAAATATGAAGACAAATTATATATTGTATTACTCGATGGTCACATCCAGTTGCTAAGGAGAGAGGCAATGACGATGAGGAACGGTTGAGTAAGCGAGCGCTTGTGGGACATAGATGGGGTAGGTAGTATAGGGGTGTTTGTAACTGGGTTAATTTGGTTATGTTAGGTCATGGTCAGGCCAGGAATCGATCCTTTAGAAAAGGGGTATGTACTATACGTCATTGTGTTTGCGTGTATGTGTAGGTCGCTCTGAAACGTCGATCAAACCCCTCTCGTGTCCCACTTCCGCACAAAACACTTCGTTTTCTTTTCTGTTTATTTTTGTCAATTTTTCGCTATTATGTTCCACTCAATTCATTATTTTTTTTTTTTTGTGATTATTATTTATAAATTCGATTTTATTATAAAAGCGATTGGTTGTTTTTTTAAAAAAATTCTAGGGGCTTCGTTTATTTTTCGATCGTCTATATGTGCCAATAATAAACGATATAATACACGCTCAAATACATACTCAACGATTAAGGTGGCGTTTGAGGCGACTTCGTTATGTTCTAATAACCTATTTACGGGTGTTGCCAAAAATATAGATGTACATTTTATAACGTGAAAATTTGTTGTTCCCCGTTAATTAATACTATGTGGTGGTTTATTATATTTTTCTCTCGACGACACTTCTCTTCTTCTACAAATGGGTTCATTGTATTTGCAACAACGGTGGGTTAAGAACACTTGTGTGTATATTTATATCAAAAAAAAATAAATAACAACATACACACGATTTTTGTGTAAATATTAATGTCATGAACCGCATGCCAATTTTTGTCACCTTGAAATAATGTTCTTAATAAACATCAGCGAACAATAAAATAGTAAAAAAAAAATATTATACACTCATGCGGAAGTGTTGAAAAAACTGGCAACATATAAACATCACTATAACATCGTGGACTTTATTCCATACACAGACTATTACTGTTGTAGTTTATTTTTTACTTAGGTTCATCGGCCTAAGATTTTGTTTAGTATTTAGACGCATTATTATTGTTTGCCCTTGTCGAAGACGACTATCACACACGTGTGTATTGAATGTCTTCGTATTTCCCACCCTTCTATGTAGTGTTATAATCATTTCAAGTTTTACTATACGACATGTTTTTTCCGTAAATAACGAGTATAAATTAATACTATGTATAAATTATCTATAGAATTATTCATATAAAAAAATATATGATATAACTAAAACATATTATATAATTTATATGTAAGTATGCAAATGTCTGGAAAATTTTAAAGTTTAAACTTTTGAAATGGTGGTCAATCATATAAAATTACATATGCTCTAACGAATGTATCAAATAATGATATTGAAATATATCATCATTCCCTCTATATATTTGGTTTCAAATTTTTTAAAAATCTTTGTACATATACACTACTTTGTACATTTTTATCTATTTATACTGAAAGATTATTAGAGGAATCGAACCAGAAATTATTTTTTAATTTCTTATTTCCTATTAGGATTTTTGTTGCTATATGTCTGAATAATAATTATAATAATACATACAAACGAATACAGATTGTATGTCTAACAAGTAAAATATAATATTTTTTTATTTTTATCTTATATCGTTGAATTAACTAAATAATAGTTTTGTTTTCCTATTAGTGTCAGTTTTACTTTGTGATACATATATGTGTATGGGTTTATTTCATGTTACATAATATTTTATGATCTTAATAAATTTAATCTTCACTTACCAATCATTTAAAAATGATATTACTCAAGCCTTAAATTTTTAAATGCGTTTTATATAGGTAAATATGAGTTTTATTTGAAGGAGTGAAATTCATATAGTGGTGTGTTTTATAGTGATACGCTTTGTTAATGGGTTCTCACCAAATCCATATTTCCTGTACTTATCTGTCATAATTGGTACTTTTCACGACTGATCCATTAAGAATAAAACTAGTTAGTTAATATTTTAATAATTTTCGTGTTTTATAAAATCAATAGTATAATTTATGTTGATTTGAACAAGTGTTTAAAAATCATATATTGGTTGAAGTTATAATTATTAATTGTATTATTTAAACAATTAATATTTGTTGATCTTTGTCAAACTTGAATATAAATACTAAAATTACTTTCTGTTTTGTCGACTTCTAATTTATGTATGTTTGTGTGTGTGTATGACAACTGATTTTACATCTCTAAATATTGACATTTGAATTTCCATCGTTCATCCGGTTCTATATAGGTTTTTGCAACTTATGTCTTGCGTAGAGATTATCCTGTTGTAGAGTACAGTTTAATTTTCTCAGAGACTTTACGACTAATTAGTCATTAAATACTATATTGATATGACGTCATGTGCGTTTCACGTTTTGAACGTTGCGATTAATATGTATATATTTTAACGTCATTCTCAGAAAACTTTTATTCGTGCGAGCGCATTTCGTCCGCGGTATATGAACATAATAATATAACGTATGAAATACACGTTCATTTGTGATATCGTAATTTAAATGATACCTAAAAAAACCATGTTATGTTACGCTCACTCACGTAGGTAAGGATAATAAAACTCACTCCCATATATTATTATTACGTTGTAGTTGTTTATTATTATTATTATTATTTATTTTTTTTTTTTACTTGTATCCTGTATACCACATGTCAAGTGTCCTATTTTACAATATTACAAGGTTTTCGTGGATTAATAAAAATCGTCAGGAACGCGTCGTATAATATTCGTAATGCGCGTTAACACGCGTGCACGCAGATTATATCGAAATTTTAACGTTTACGACATTAAAGCCCCATAAATGATATTTGACTCTATAGATGTGTATTGGTGTGTGTGTGTTCCCACTCGTTTTCTAGACTTTCATAATAATTTTTCTAATAATAATAATAATAATAATAATAACAACAATAATGATAATAATAATAAAGAACGTCCCGCCGGGGCAAATATGGTGTACTGCGACTGCGTTTTTCCTCCGGCAGCGTGTCGGATTTTCCACGCGCACCACATATTTACGAGTGAAATCGTCGGCATTGGCCTTGAGCTCAAGGTTTTTCCAGTGAAAGCGGAAAACGCGGATGAGACGAGAGAGAGAGAGAGAGAGAAAAAGACCCTCGTAATCGCGCGTAACGCGTTTTACAACTGCTGCTGCTGCACTGTAAATTCTGTTTTTCTTTCGTCGACTACCACTGACACACTGGTGCGTGTAATGTAATATGAAATTACGATTGTAAAATAAATAAAAAAAACTTTGTATAATATAGTGCTACAAAGCGTAGTAAATAGTTAGTTTACATCTGAGAGATACAGGATAAAAGAAAATGACAGATTTCCTATAATAGTTATCGCACTATTTCGTATTATATTATTTACCGATGATTTAAATATCGTACCCGTACTTCACATACGTGACGGTCTTAAACGTTCAAATTTTAATCCAAAATTGGAGTTTATAATAATAATCAATAACTATAAACTAAATATCGTCCGTGTCATATCTCTATAAACGCGTGCGTCGAAAATACTCGCAATTCTATATACATACGGCGGTGCGTTGAAAAATCGCAATTCACTCGTACCGCCCTTTAGGGATCTCTTGCTCGCTCTCGTATTTTAACCGCTATATTCGTACAAATGTAATATATTGCTGTGTGTGACCTAGTAGAAGTCGCTTATAATAGATGTTGGAATAATAATATTGGTAATTATAATAATTATATTAGAATGAATAAAATGGATAGGCCTAAAATTGTTTCTACTACGACGCACTTAGTGCAATACATATAGCAAACTCTGTACCGCGAAATTTCAAAGTGTCTAATAAAATCTTATTCATCGGAGTTACAAAAACAACTATGAATATCGTTAAATAGTTAATCGTTATATAAATCGTTAAATAGCATCATTTTGAACTGAACACGGAAAAATGTTCCTACATAATTTCTATGATATATTTAAATACATTTTTAAAAGGAATAGGTTCATCGTCAACCGTAAATAACTTGACGAACTGCCAAACTTTTATTAAAAATAAAGCGTACCATGTGAAAAATCGAACATTTTATACCCTGAGCGAGTGTTGTGTATGTGAAGCGGACCGTACGACGAGAACGTTATAGAACGAAATCGCCGTCCGTCCGCTCTGACAAACGCGCGCCGCAAGTCTTTTCTGATATACGATTTACTGTACGTATTATATCATTATTGTGTATAACAATAATAATAATAATAATAATAATAATAATAATAATAGTAATAATATGTAATACACCTACCGTACGTATAGATACATTTACACACCGCTCAAGCAAGCGCGCAGTTGCCGTCGTCACAGACTCTTCTTTCACTTTTCAAGGTCTTTTGATTCGTTACGCGTAAATGGAAGTACTCCGCGCGGGCGCGCGATGTGCCGAGAATACATACTATGTACGTGTAATAAACGAATATTTTTCTTTCTCGTACATTTACTCAATTCATACATATTATATTGTATTTATTTATTTAGCATACACTCGTGTACCTATGCGTAAAGCGGGAATATGGAAAGAAAAAACTATTACAATCGACGGCGACGACCTGCCGTCATCGTTATCTTGCGTTATGCAACGGAATTCCCATATCCTCTGCAAATATATATCTATGTACAGGGGCTTTCAAAATTTGTGTGACGGTCAGCGTAAAATGGCCTTACGTGCCAGTCGCTACCTACAAACGTGTGTAAATATAATCTAGTTCGAATTGTCTAATTCTTAGTTTCTTCTCTTTCTTAATTTGACAACCAAGTAAAATAAAATCAATTACAAATTCACTATGAAGTAGATGGAATAATAATTATAAACTTCAACTAAGTTATTGTTATTGTTGATACTTAAACATTTAGGTGAGCGGTTAATTGTCGCTTAAAATCCAATAGACTAATGTCAACATTCATGTATAATAATATACTCATCATGAATCAATAGTGAGGACTTGTCGTCTCCCTTAAACCTCACAATATCGAATTAATTCAAATTAAGGCACAACTCCTTTCATCCTTATACACTACGTACACGTATTTTTAGTGTGTATAACGACGACAACATTATAATTGCACTGCAGATGTGCCAATATCCTCCGTCAAACGTTATAAATATACACATTATCCGTGTATATTACGCATCAATCTATATAATTATATTATCATTATTGGTCGAATTATTGTTGTTGTTGTTACTATTTTAAAGGTATATACAATTTTCGCAGTTCAAATATATGTGTTGCACCTTTTTATATACAATATTATGCAGTAACGAGTTCGATTTTCTAAACACGTTTTTTCGTCTTCTCATTACAGGTAGACGATCAGATGAAACTGTTGCAGCACTCGTGGTCGGACATGCTGGTTCTGGATCATATCCACCAGCACATGCACAATAACTTGGCCAACGAAGTTATGTTGCACAACGGACAAAAGTTTGACTTGCTGGCGCTCGGTCTGCTCGGCGTTACCTCGATGGCCGATTGTTTTGCCCGGGTCGTAGACAAGTTGCAGGAGCTCAAGTTTGATGTGGGCGATTATATTTGCCTAAAGTTCCTGTTGCTCCTAAACCCCGGTAAGAGCACAATCCCGCAGCATTGACCTATATTAATATATACGGTCACATGTATCATATCTGGACTAAACAGATATAAGCACGAGATGTACGTAGTGCTGTTGCGTTCTTCTCAACCCGGTTGATACGTTTTTGTTTTTCTAACACTGTTATACTTAACATAATATGTTCTTCGCAGACGTCAAAGGGATCGGGAACAATAAACACGTTCAAGAAGGTCACGAGCAAGTGTTGAAGGCCCTGATGGAATATTGCATGACAGCCAATTCTCAAGTGCAGGTAAAAAAAAAAAATCGCATAATATATTATATGTAGTAATAATGAGTTGTCACTTCTGTCCGACGATTGTACAAATTTTCTCGCATTTTGTAGGAAAAATTGACCAAACTGTTGACCGTGTTGCCCGAAATCCATCACATAGCTACCAGAGGTGAAGAAAGCCTGTACTTGAAGCACTGTAGCGGCGGGGCTCCCACGCAGACATTACTCATGGAGATGCTGCACGCCAAGCGAAAATAACACAAAGCTATAACATACACACCACTCACCACCAAAATAGTATATATCATAATGATATGTTATAAATATGTATTTATATAAATACATTATATACGTATATACTTATTTATGTACAAAAATACTACACACAACACACCACTATACTACACACGTCATCAACATCATAAATGAGAAGAAGGGATATGCACGCCTCGTACTCGTTCATACGTAAGAGCGCAAATTCTATTATTACCATTATTATTATTATTATTATTATTATTATTTTTAATATTATTAATATTATTAATATTACGCTCGTCCTTGTACAGGCACTAGTTACTGTACTCTATTACAAGTATTTGTTAAAGTCTCTCGCGGAGTCCCTCACGCGTGCGACAAGTTTAACCCGTTTGATTACCATTATCGGTAGCTCCGCGACTGGTTTGTGCTAGTCACTTGGTATATAAATGTTCACATGTACTTGTTATTTATTTGGTTTTTTCTGCAAAATAATTGTTATTATTTTTCATTTATTCGCGGACTCGTCCGGTGTCAAGGGAGACTTGTCTCGATATTTCGTATCGTTACACAGTTGACTCGTATAGTACTCACTTGTGCATGTGTGCTCGATATTGAACGATACAAGTGCGTTCCTAAGAGCTGTTTCCCTCTAATTAGAGCAATATACTCGTATTATAATTGAGCGTTAACCAACCGTTAACAGAATTCCGAATTGTGCCATCCTCTAAAATTGATTTCAAAATTCCTTTTTTATCATTTTTTAAAATTTTGTGATGAAATCTTATGTAGAGGAGTTTGTCGCATAACATCACATGTCATTAAATCGCGTTTTTATTATTTAATTTCGTTTTGTAGAAAGGGGCTTTCTTTTGATACTTCATATACTAATTAAACATTTTTCCCGTTTGATAGTTAAATCGTAACCTCATCGCAAATATATTTTTCTGTTTAATTACTCATTTAATTATTAAGTGTTCTTATTTTCGTTTGTTAATTTTTATAAATTTTTTCAGGGTTGGCCAAATTTGTCTAAAGACCGAATACCATCAACGTCTATTTGAACGACAGCTACGTTACCATGACAACTTTCAATATATTTTGAGTCATCCAGAGTTACCAACTGATCTCGTCGACAGCGTCATTACACACGTACGCGAACGTTGGTCAAAACTACTCTTATATACTAGATACACCACTAATGTACACATTTACTAATACATAATTACATAATTACACATATACACTCACATACAAATACATACACAAAGACACACCACATAAATATTATTTATTTTTAATTATTTAATTTATGATTTTTTTTTTTGAGTAATTCTTCCGATGACTAATGAACTTTAGTGTGCTTATGCGCTCGCAAAAACCAACAATTATTAATATGTTATTTGTTCATATATTGCATATATATTATTGCATATGTATACATATATTTTTAATATAAATTATATAGTTTGTATATATTATAATGATTTTAAAGCTTAGATTAGGTATTTAATGTTTGGTTACCAAATCTCAAAAGGCCAGTAAAAGGAGATGTGCTCAAGGTTTAAAAATGTTAAAAAGATTATATTATTTATAACATAATACAATGCCGTTCAGTTCCTACATACTGTTCCAATTTTAAATAATATTTAAATCTGGGTTTCTTCTTTTTATAACATGCAAACATTTTATTAATGAAAGCGATAAACAAGTGAGAAAGATAGGCAGAGAGAGAATGATTATAATAAAAATGTGATAATAATATTTTTATACACTGTATTTATCTGTTTTATTCTATTTTTTTTCTTTTAATGATATAAATCTTATGGGTTAAATTAATTAATTTTACCGGCACACTTCATATTGTATTTCTTTATTATGATTTTTAAAAATAAATATGCATATATACAAATATATGTATGTAGTATTTTAAAAAATTGAACTACCATTGCCTCCCAAACAAGAGTACAAAATATTTTTCTAAAACCAATTCGTTATCTTTGTTAACCCCATTAGTTTTAGTTTTTTTTTTTTTTTTTTTTTTTTTTGGGGGATTTTCGGGCATAAAATCATTGATTCGGCATTCATTTTTTGGACTTTGTTTGAAAAAAAAAACATTCCGTCTAAATAAATTAAACTTATAAACAAATACCTAAAGTTGTTTAATTTTTTCTCCTTGTAGAAGGTGATGGACAAGTTAGCGTTCGCCTTATTATATTTTATTCCTTTATAAGTATAATATTATAATTATTATTATTATAACATAGATTAATAGTTGTTTAGGCTTAGAGATTTATTTATTTATGCGTGTATACATAGATTTAGAGCATATATAATTATTATATACCTTTGTGGTTCATAATGTTAGGTGTTAAAAATATTTATTTTAAAGAAAATATTGTCGTTAAAAAAAATAATTTGATAAAACACAAGAATGATTGTACGAAACTATAAGTTACCGTTAAATTTTTTTTTTTTTTGTAAGTAAGAATACTATGTACTTGCTCATTTTTTTTTCTTATCTTTTCTTTTTCTTATTTTTTTTGTCATTTATGCTTGTACTGTTCATTAAATTTGTAATAGGCACGCACATGTGAGATTTGAACATCTCCAATTTTGATTGTATAATTCTGTATAAGAACTTGTTATTAAATATTGTGTTGCCATCTTAGCCGATGATGCTTTTGGCCTCCGTCTTCCTTTACATATATGTTTGGGGCTTAAGTGCGGCAACACTATAAGTCTGTGTCAGTTTTTTTTGTAAAATGTTTCAGAAAAGAGTATAAATGTTTGAATAACGACCAAAATACTAAGATGTTTCCAAACATATTTACATATATAAATAATCTTTTCTTAAAAACTAATAGTTAAAAAAAATGTTTAATCATAATTATATATAAAAAAAAAAGCGTCCAGGGTTTTCGAAAGAATTCGTGATCAAACATTGTGATTGAATATTTTTAAAGTAAATTATAAAATATTATTAATAATAATTCATATATATATTTTAAAAGTATATTTCTTAATATATTTTAAATGGAAAATACATTTTATTTTTGAGATAATGAAATATTTAAGTTTTTATTATGGTTTTAATACTGTTGGTTCTTTTGTTCTCCATACATTTATTTTATTATTACTATTATTATATTATTAATATTACTATTATATATTTGGCATCATTATTATTATACTTATTATTATTATTATTATTATTATTATTGTGTACAATTTTATTTTGACCCTTCGACCCGACGTTTTTATTTTTCATTAACGTTAATCGCGCTTTAAGCATAAGCTTTGTATTTTATTTTTACCCCTTAGAGAGTCGTCTTAGTTTATAAATAAACATTTAATTATGTATATGTATAATTGATAAGTAACGAGAACACGATAAAATAACATTTCTCGTCGCTTCGGAATATTATTAAAAAAGTATTTTTAAGAAATATGAAAGAAAAAAATCCTGTTACCTCAATAAATTCGTTGCGTTTGTACCATATATTATATATTATACTATAAATAACATAATTTATATTCATATATATAAAATTTAATATATGTATATATTAAATATATATATATATATATATATATATATTTATATATTTAAGTTAATGATTAATTATAAAATAAAAAAAAATATAATAAATACCATGTTATTAAGTGTTTTGTGTTTGTATTATCTATTTTTGATGTAAATATAGATTTATGTTTAATTTTATTATTTATGCGATTTTTTTCATTCTGCATACGTACACATATTTATTATTTATCTCGTTAAGACATTTTTTGTTTTGTTTTCAAACGAAAGTGAAAATAATTTACCCGGATAAATGGTACAAATATTGTGGTCGAGAATGTTTCTAATAACCTGTTACCAGCGTATTATTTTTTATTCATATGTGTATTGATCTTAAAAATATAATGTTTATTGATTATGTTTGGATTTATTTATTGTACAAATTCTTCGTTGAACGGCTGTTGCGACGTCGACAAGACCACAGGGAAAGCGTTCTGCCGGACGAGGAACATTGTCGATTTGTTGTTCACTGTCGTTGGCCGTCCTGTACGGGAAACGTTAGCGAAACAACGAACGGCCGTCGGCCGAGGATTTTATTCTGATCGGTCGTAATTATTGTTCTTGATGAGAATCAGTCGTAAGTGTTCACAGGGGGGAACCGACTTTGAACGGTAGTCAAGGTCCGATTAGACCTCGGGGACTTTGACGACCTCGCGAGCAGTGACAAAATGTTACACCTTTTCTCAGATACCCTTCGTCCCGTCGTTGGCGCGCCCGGACGAAAAACAAATCCCCTACCCTTAAGTGCGGCTTAGCCACGGTCAGGAGGTAACGGTTCATTACCGCGGGAGACTGCTGACGATTATGCTAGCGTACGCGTGCCCTAGTGCTGAAGATTGCTGTGCAAACGCTTTTGATTCGAAACCGAAACAGATGAAAAATACGTCTTATTTTATACGTATGAGTACGTATTTTCATTGCGATGAGAAGGTGTTGTGTTCGTATTTGTTTACATAAACGTGTACCGCGTTATGTTATGCGCACCAGTGTTGCAAGTTTTAACCGATTAAACGAAAATTAATTGACGTGTTCTGCGTGTAATTATTTTTATTTTCTTATATCTATTTTTTTATTTCTATTATTATTATTATTATTATTCCCATTCCAATTTTTTCGTTACGTTCCGTCTCGCAATTAATATTACGTTTTTATGCAGATTTTATACGTGTATATTATTACAGCACACACACACACACACACACACACATACGCACGATCATAAATACATAATACACCTTTCACTTTACCTACTACAATACGTCCGTGACACGTTTGAAGGTCGTCGCGATTACTATATCATTATTATTACTATAAACACTGATATTCACCATCGTCGTCCTCCTCGAACGTCCGTGTCCTAGTTTCGTCTGGGACGAGATTTGGTTTTTCAACAATTGCTCTATCACATTTATCACACACGTCCCGCACCGTAGTATTTCGCTTCTAATATGTCATTTTATTCAAAAATAAATTTGCCGTCTTGCTTGACTCGCTTTCCTCGTCAATTGTACGTATTTCGATCGCACATTTGTGTCCCGCGAGGGATTTGCTGTTTGTCAATCGTGTACACCGACCTGTAGACGCTAATGTTAATGATTTCGAAATCGCATTCGAATCCGTCGGATTTTCCTCGTTTCCGATCTGTGTCCCTCGGGATCGCACTGATATTACAAACCCATAGCAACGGTTCTCAATTGAAAAACCGCCGTCTTACAGTCGGTCGCCGCACCGAAACACGAGGCAATGGTAATGTCGATCGCGGGATCACCTGTCGCGCGGCGAATTCGAATACATTTTCAAAATCGCATCGATTTATCGGATGGTGATGATCCATGACGTTCACAACAGAACGCGGTCAAATCTCCACGTTGCGCGTGCCTTCGTGATCGCGGAAACGACCGTTTTCAATCCACCCCCGTCTAGCCGTCGCGCGAAATCCCTAAACAAATCGGGTTCGTGCGATCTTCATTCTCTCCTGAGCCGCGGAAACGACCGTAAATCACTGTTTCCGCCTTGATTCGGTGTACCCGTCATCAAGTCCGTATATCGTGTGCTTATTATGCTGTCGTCGGATCCGTTCACATTTTCGTGATACTGATGGTGACGATACGTGTGCGTATTGTTCGGGAGCAGTGTACGCGCGCGAGTACACGTGTAAACACGTTACGCAAAAACAACAACGAAAAACCTACATTGTGTTCACATAAAACTGTTGTTTGGGTCTAATTAAATATTAATATCCGCTCCACTGGCAATCACGCATAAACGGAGATCGAGGAGACAGCCTCCCAAAATTATTTGAACGTTTTTCAATGTATTAAATGGGTTATTAAAATAGTTGCGCAAAAAACAATGTAAGCCCCTCTAAAATTCAATCAAATCTTCGTCTATGCAATCACGCACTCGGCATCGTGTTTGATGAGACTCGTCGTTACGTCAAAATATTGAGAATTTCTTAAAGTTTTTCCGTTCACCTTGGGATCACCTTGGGAACATGACTACGATCTGCTGAGAGTATAATAGTGTTACAGTTTGACCGTTTCGTATACTATGTTATGTGAATCGGTGGGCGGAGGCGCAATTTCTATTGATAAACTGGGGGCGCTGAAGGTTCTCTGTCTATTTTCATGTTTCTTTATGGTTATAGACACCCATTCAACAATTACTGAAACATTTAGTAAATATTTAAGTATTTCTAAATTTAAATTATTCACTTAGATTGTCAATTTTCAAATGGTATCTTTCTAGATTAATATTTTGTTAATTTTTTGACGTAAATCCTTTCGATATATTTTCATAGTTTTTCTGCTATTCGAAACGGACACTAATCCAACAAATCGGAGATGATTAAAATCGGTCTAGCCGTTCTTGAGTTGTAAATGTTTCAACTACCCGACTTTGTTTTATTTATATAGACTACCCGTGTGCATGCAGAAATGTTTCATCGCACCAACTGTTTTTAAATTATAAATTTATAAATAATACAATTGAAACTCCGTTTTTCTACGCACGATGAGTATTGGTTTTTTTTTTAAATGTAAATCAAAGCGCGTAAATTTTGGGAGTGCTCAGCACATCTGAGGTCACGTAAATTGTGCCGGTGCTGATGGATCGGATTATCCCGCGAAAACGGTTTTCTCGAACCGTTCACATCTTCCCACAGCCATATATGGCAGCTGCGGTATGTCGTGCAGTTCGTATTGTACGCGAGAACCACTGCAGACGTTTCGTGAACATGTATCCCGTTAATTCTTAAAATCATAGGCGGTTCTACGGGTGCAGCCACTGTAGCCTTGACTGCACCTGACATTTCAGCCGCCGCAAAAATTTTACCATGGGGTTGTATAATAATTAACAAATGGAAATTAAATATAACATTGTAACATACAAATTACAATTTTTTATAATTTATAACTAATAAAATAAAAAAATCCCAGATGGAAATTTATGTGGAATGCATTTATTATGTGTGTGTAAGTACAAATAATTCCAGTAGGTGGACATAATTGGTTGAATAGTCGTTGAGGGTGGCTAGCAAGTAGCATTACTCATAGTAAAGTGACCTTGGCAGTCTTGGCCTTAGCAATAATATAACTAATTATTAGTATTTCTTTTTCCTGCAAAAAAATTTTAATTTTAATTCAAGACTTCCTCCCCTCCTTTAAATGTTCACATATGGCTGCACCTGAGATTCTATCCTGGAGCCGCCTATGCTTAAAATCCATAGCGCTTAACAGTTTTCATTGACGATGTCGTGTTCCGGCGAAATCCGCGAGCTTTCCCAATGGCCTTGCAGATTAAAATATTATACAGCACACTGCAGGCATGCGTTGACCAAGAGTCAAATAAAAACAATATGCGTGAACCGTACGTTTTCTGGAACACTGGCTGTGCCAATAACACATTATATCGGCAAATGTCACGTTATCTGTTTCTCATCGCACGCACAGATTTCGATTTCTCGTGCCCAAACGAGAAATCACGTAAGACCGTTCCTCGCACCGCTCAGTAGATGGTTTTCAGTGTTTTCACGAACCGACCGTTGCGTATATTATAGAGTCGAGTCAAATGTAACGTGCAGGTATTGTGAACGTATGCTTAGAACACGAAAAAATCACAGCGCTTGACACGTAACGATTAGCGAAAAACACGCGTTGCGCGTTGAAAATCCAAATTTGATTTTCAAAGAACTACGAGCCCAATGTATTTCTCTAATACTACAACGTTTAAAAGTTGTAGAAAATTTCTATTGCGTTATTCGCCTTGAGTATATATGTACGTATACCCGGTTCAGCGGACTGTGCTCCTAGAGAATCTCCCTGAAATGTTGCATCCAATCAAACGTTTAAAACCATATTACACATACATACATGTCAATATATCTGTACATATCGAAATCAATAAACTTCCTTTTAGATTCTATCGACGATAGAATGTATGTCCCCTACATCGTACATAACCGCACATAACCGCCGTTCGCGTCTTAAACGATCATGCGGCGATTGCTACATGATATATTTTATAATGTTAGTATTAAGCACATCTATGCACATGATATTGTCGTGCTGTACCCGCTCGGCCGGCCATTTGCAGCAGTATTTATATGCTTCCATATAAGTACCGTCGTCAAAATCGTTTCGTTTTAAATTTTATACTAATATGAACGCCGTGCGTTATATAATACGTGTGCTGCAAAATCCAATTGCGTGTCTAGGAATTTTCCGCGGTAGGGAGGAAAGGATGTAAAAATATTAGTACACATGTATAATGTACAATAATGCAATACATACACAATGCAATATTTTTTTTTTTTTTTTACAAATTTAAAACAATGTCCAATATTCTCAAGGATAGAGAAAGGACATTGTCACGCTGAGTACTTCAACTGGCGCGGCAGTTATATTTTTGTCTACAGCAAGTATAGAAAGTCAATAATTTAGTAGGTTTTGAACGAAATTTTCAAAAACACTATAAAATAATTTAAGAGTTGGATTTTTCATGAAAATTTTAAATAATTTAATTTGAGCTACATACAATAGAGTGGCCATTCGTTCTGGAAAATCCGGGAGTTACCGGTTTAGGAACTCATGTCCCGGTGTACCGAAAATTTTTTTCGGGACAAGGTGTTGTCAGTGGTTAAAGTGGAGGGGGACGAAGGAGGACGGAGTACCCCTTCTAATTTACGGTAAGATTATGCGTCCCCTTTAATTTCAGTTTCCAAAGTCCGAGGGGTATTTAAGAAAAATGTATTGTAATTTTATGTCGTATGTTAATTTAATAATTTATTAAATGGCTTACGTAGACACACATTGATTAAGCATCGAATTTAAACTTATTTTATATCACTTGAAAAATCTCTACGTTTCTGATGATGGTTAAGTTTAGTGTGATAAGCCATTATAAAATAATAAATTATTGTGTAATAGTGTGTAATCCACATTCACGCTGTATCTTATAACACGTGTAAATAACTTGATAACACGTACACACCTGTCACCGAGACACAATAATATAACATAAATCATAATTCATAAAACTATTGATATTTAATGCATTAATATTGATGTGATATTGAAAATAGCTGTGATAAACAATAGTAACTAATGAGTAATGACTAATAAATAACATTATTTTAATATTTACTAGTTGGTGAGTTTTAATTTTTTGTTTTTTGTGGTTTCTTAAAAAAGTGGTTAGATTTAGACTTTGGATGAAGAACTCGGGAACGCTCCTCAATTTTTGATGACGTTAGTCCCCCCTCAACATTTAACTCACTTTAACCACTGGGAGTTGTTAACCGGATGTTAATTGGAGGATCAGTAAACACAACATTTTTCAAATGTCCCCACAAAAAAAAAAAATTTACGGTGTATGGTCCTGACCTTGGAGGCCACTCTACTGGTCCGTTTACTGCAATACATTCTTCACCAAATCTTACTTTTAAAAATTCTTGTACAATTCGGGAATTATGAGCGCCATTTTGTTGATAATACATGTTTCTACGTGTATCTAAGGGTAAATCAACTAAAAAAAAGTGATAAATTATTACGCGAAAAATCTTAATATCTTCTTCCCGTTAAAGTTCCGTCGTAGAAATGAGGCCCTAGTAACTTTCCACCATTAATACTAATCCATACATTTGTACCCTAACATGTTAGAAAGTTTTTAGGAACAGACTAGTGAGGATTTTCATTCGACCAATAACGATTATTTTGCTTATTTAATACTCCATTATTAGTAAATTTACCTTCATCAGTCCATAAAATATGACCAACTAATAATGAGTCATCCTCAGACGTCACCATAAACCAAGAAATAAAATGTTTTGGTCTGTTATACGTACATTTTGGACAAAGTCTTGTTTGTAAGTATGTTGTTTGTATTTCTTTGAAATCTTATGAACTAAAGTTTTGGATACGCCAACTTCACGTCCAACGTGTCTAACAGACAAACCTGGGTTAAAATGTACATAAGCCAAGACTTGATTTTCAATATCCTCATTTAAATTTTGATTTTCTCGAGGTTGTTTTTGAACAGCATTTGTATTGAACGAACCATTTTCTTTAAAATTTAACGTATTTTCAAGTTTTTGAACATAAGTATAATGAGGATGGTACCTATATGGATATTGATTGGCGTACATCATTGTTGCTTCACGTGCATATCTGTTACATTTTTCATAAACTAACAGTAACTGAACTCTTAGAGGGACTTTCGAACAATTTATCCAGTAACTTATGTTTGTGATTTTAGTAAATTGAATTGTAATTAAAAAATTTTTAGTAGAGTTTAAAATAATACAGTTAAAATTAAAAAATAAATGTCAACAAAATAATCTATTTTTTAAAATTTTAAATAGCTTTCATTCTGTCAATATTGTATTGAGAGTAATAGTTGTAAAATCAAAAGTAATTGAAAAATGTCTATGATCTTAAAATTATATTCAAAATAGAAGTTACCATTTAAAAAAAGTGAAGTTGTGCTGTGCATGCGCAAAATACGTGAGTAAAAAAACATTTAAGTCATCGTAATTAAAGATGCAATAGTCTAATTTAATGTCCCGAAAACAAAATTGAAAAATATATACAGAGTAAAGAGTGATAAAGTGTAAAGTGTTAATGATAAAGTGTACCCTGTTCCGCGGATACACGGTATAAATCATAGGCGTGCGCACGGGTGCAGCAAAAGGTTTATGTGCTGCATCTGCAACATATTTTGGGCCGATTGATTTGTCTGTGGTCCATATAAATCATTAGTAATTTTTATTTAATTATGAAAAATAAATAAGTAAATTGACTAATTATTCTATGATTTTATTTTATGCAACTAATAATGTCTGATAGCAATTGTTATTAAATATTTTCAAAAGCAGCGAATAAATGTAAGGAAGTATGTTTACATTTGTCAATTGTTAAAAAAAAATATTATTACACTATTATAGCCACTTTGGTAACAATAACACAGCCTGTATATAATGTGATCAATCATTTTAACTGTTCAACAATAATTTGGCCGATTGGCCCAATGGACTGTTTCATTTTATATGCTGCATCTGCAATTAAAGTCTGCGCACGCTTATGATATATATATTTAAAATCTATCGTCCTGGGTTCCTTTTAATTTAATCTGTCCACCTTGACCTATGAGGAACAACTTTGTTTTAAAGTTCAGTTTTTTTCAATTCGGGATAAATTGATTACAAATTATTCGTCTATAATATAATTTTAAAAACTTCCCTCGATGGAAGAAGGGAAGGGCTTTAAATACATCTCTTGGCCGGAGTCGCGATCACTATGGTCCACGTTGATCGTGGCTATATAATTCAGGTACGTGCAAAGTGTGCGCTGTGTCGAAACTGTAGTCGCCGTACAACATATTAATAATAGTATAGGCTAGTGACGTGCAATAATGTGCTAATATTCTGAGAGATTACAACGGCTTCTACTGCTACTGCTGCTTTTGCTACTTGCCGGTACTACCTGTTTACACGTGCACACGTAAAGAACTAAATACTCGAACGGTTTTCGTGTAAATAATTGGTATATCAGTCTTATGCCCCAAGCGATTGCATAATGGCACGTGAACACCTATTTTACTCGCACAGTACTAATATTCCTATGCGTTTTATCGAACAAATATACCTGCGTACGTAATGTTAGGACGTGCGCATTAATTCCTCCATCTATACACACGTTTTTTGCACCGTGTCTAACATAATATTAGAAATGTAGAGTTTATTTTCGCGTCGTCGTGCGTCCGCGTACACGGACTTTTCGTTCAGGACCCGTATATAAATAAATACCCCCACCCACCATCCTTGTTCTTCTATCGTTCTCAATGATAAAGTTACGTTTTTCACTTGTTCCGATAATTAACATTAGCGTTCGGTTTTCATAAGAACTAGACGCGAACTAGACTAACTGTTGTTGTCTCGTATAATGTTTTTTATACAATTTTTTTATGTTTGTAGTAATAATATTTTTTTAATGTTCACAGCCAGTGGCGTAAGCAGAGGAGGGCTAACGGACTTGAATCCTCCCCCCCCCATTGTCCATACTTATTATTAAGTGTTTTTATATTTACATACGATGTAAAATAGTAGTATCTTAAAATCATAGATATATCTGGATTGATAACTGTTAATACAATTTTAATCATATATGTAACTAAGTATTACAATTTACAAATCCATAGATATCTGTGGTTAAAACTAAACCGATTTTATCAACAATAAAAGCATCGTTAGGTCATTTTTTCAGGTACACCAGAGAGAACATTTTCAACATCGAAACGTTTAAAACCGTACTTAATATCAACCATAATGGAGGATCGTTTTAATGGATTAGCTACAGAAAATATGAACAAAAAAGAAGAACTTACCGAAATTAAGTTCAACAACAATTTTCAAAAACATCACTTAAGAGACTAAAATTATAAGACTGCACAAAATAAAAATGCATTTTATTGCCATTCTTCCTCTGTTTCTTTTCTTTCGCCTTTCTCCCAACTATTTAGGGTTTACTACCTTTGTCCTAAATCTCCACTCTTCTCGATTTTTTCCATCTTCTACGCACACATCAACAGCTCTAGGATCATTCTCGATCGTATTCAACCATATCCGTTTTGGTATTTCTCTTTATCTTTTCCCTTCAATGTTAATTTTTATATACACTCTTACTGCTTTTGTTTCTTCTCGTCTCATCACATGTTCAAACCAAATTAGTCTATTTTCTCTTATCTTGTCCACTATCGACTTTATACTAATACTATCTCTCGCATATTCGTTTCTTAATATTTATCTTTTCACTCCACTCATCCATCTATCGCCATTATTCTTATAAATATATTTAGATGTTGGTTTTTTCATATTTTTTTTTTTTTATATTTTATGCTTAATAAAAGCAAAAATTAAGAAAGTACCTTTATTTTTAAGCTTACTTGACAGTTGAGTAATTATTTATTTTCAAGCACCCGTATTGAAAAATCCAGCGTATGCTACTATTCATAGCATTTTTAATTTAACCGAAACTGTGTTGTGGCGAAAGCGAACATAGTAATGTTAACATAACTGTTATTTTGATCATAAAAATTCATATCGATAAAAATAACTAAAACTGCACTCAAAGAGCTAATTTATTTTATTAGTATAAATATAAATCGGTTGTTATGATAATAATTTTGTGTGTTTGGACTTAGCCATTATAAGAAGTAGTAAATTTGAAAATGAGAATAAATACAATACATAATTTGGTGAAAGTTTCGGCTCTGTGTTTAATCCATCACGAAAAATAAATGTGTCTAAAATGATCTATGGCAAAAATCAATAATTTAAATAGGCTTAAATAAAATATTGCAGAAAATATTAAAATTAACGTCAGATGTGTATTATATAGATTTAAAATTATACTCTAATTAATTTATAATTTATAAATGTATTATATAATATATTTATGATTCATAAATTACAAAATAAGTTTTAAAATATAATTTACTATTACGTGTTTGATTTATTTATTATATAATAGGTATATTGGTATATAATTATCAGACTTTGTAATCCTTAAGTACTTAATAAGATTTCCTTCATTTTTTTCATTTTATCTAGTGTGGTGTTTATTACCAATCGATGTGACTAATTTAGAAATGAGTAAATTGATACATTTAGCTTAAATATTTGATTATATTTCGTTATTTTCAAATGATTTGATGCATAAATTAGAAGTAAAATTTGGAAAACCAATACGTTATGAAACTGATCTAATCAGGCGCGGATCCAATGGTGAGGGGCGAAGGGGGCGTACGCCACCCCCAAAAAATTACTAAAATAGGTTTAAAATATATTGGATTTTTGATTATTTTCAATACAACTACTAACTAGAGTAATATGCAATTATGAAAAATAAAATAATATTATTTTATATTTATTGTGTATTGACTAGTGTCTTGGTATGTTATAGCCACGGTTAGTAAATTTTGTACTTAAAAATAATTGCTTAAGAATGTTTTTTTAATTCAATTTTTTATTTTATATATTCCTGAAGGCTATGGGCCAACATAATTTTTGTTGCTTTTACGTATTATGTTACAATTCAGGCAGGTTAGTCGTAAGTAAACAATTTATTTTGCGCCCCCTCCGTAAAAAAATTCTGGATCCACCCCTGGATCTAATAACATATTTTTGATATTATTTTATTATTTATGTAACTGATCATAATATTCTATAGAATTCCTAATATTTTGATTAGCACCTTAATAATCTAACTCTCTTCATATGGCATAACAGTAACACACTTCTTGGAGTGATATACGAAATAATTACATTTTTCCATAGGTAAGCTCTGTGCAGACTATAAAATAACAAGAAATAACAAAATAATATAGAAACTCTGATATCAATACTACCCACACCATAATTTAATATAATTAACTATTAAAATTATCTTTTGAATGAACAAAAATGAACGTTTATTTGGATAGGGTCAACTAAAAATATATATATTTTATTACATACATACATACACACACACGGTGTCGGGTTACGTGTTCGGAAATGATATATTCAAATAAAATGTGTTCGAATGAAAAGTGTTCGAAAAAGCATTAGTTCGAAATCTTTGTATTTATAACCAGGGAAAGACGGTTATTTAAGAAAATTTAACAATTAACATTATGGCGCGTTTCTCTCGTCGATATCATCTAATAAAAATAATAATAAGTTTTTAAGAGGCAATGCGTACAATTTAAACTTTAATTTGAATATACTCATATATACATTTATTTATTTTACTTGACGATATACCTATACATTTAATAATTTTTTTCACTTTATAAATAATTAATAAATAAATAATATTTTAATATAATATGGTTGTTTTTAAGAATGAGTTTAACTATTCGAACAAAAATTCATCCGAACATATGCTTTTTCGAACACTTTTCATTCGAACACATTTTATTCGAACATATCATTTTCGAACACATAACCCCTCGTCCTCACACACACACACACACACACACACACACATATATATATAAGGTATATATTTATAACTCATACAAGTATAATATGTGGTAGAGAAGTACACTATAATTACATTTATCTACCGCAAAACGTAATTCGAATTTTTCTTTTTCACAACAAACAGTAAACAACATGAGACAGTTTTATATATATCCAAGAACTTAAATCGTAGTTTATTATTAATTATATGTTTATAGTTATAAATTAGAATTCTGAAGGCAATGACAATCATCGAATTAATGAATAGTCACCGTAGGAACAAAATATAAAGATTACATCTTTCAACATTCATCTGTCTGCGGTCCCTTCTGCTGGATACTTAATATGGGTTTTTTTAATCAACGTAAAACCCTAAGGTCCCTTGCAGTCACTTGTATTGTCCAACTGATTCTGTGTGATTGTATACGTTCATCAGATTACCAACTATTGTTTCTGTGCGGATTAATGGGGTAAGTATAAGGGATTTTAATGACGTAAGCTCTTTTTTTTGTTCAACAACAACTTTTCAGATTTATGTTATAATACTGTTCAGAAATTATTCAAACATCAATGGATTAGAAACGCATCGTTACAGATGATCATTATTGAAATTTTCTAATAGTATTCAGTTACCCATTGAATTAAAAAGAAACGGCAATTAAAGCTACACAAATCGATAGAACCAGAAATTATCATAATAAATATGCGCTCAGATTCGTTTTTCGATTACAGCAATGACTTCGGATTGCTTTTGAATTTTAAGGTATCCACGATCCGTTTGGTGATCCGCCCAACTTTGTCGTCCTAAGCCTATGTAATATCCTTTCAGCCTTTAATTTTCATACTTTTATTGTTGTGTATATTATGTAAGCAGTTAGTTTATGTTAAATAATCATTAATTTATTAATTAATTTGAATATTTTAAAAATATGTTAGAGTATTTGATTAAAAATTAAAATATATTTTAAAAAGTTAATAACGCATCGTGGGTTTTCTAATGTTCAGTAGTCATACTCAGGGCTGGTTAGAAGATGGGACAGTGAGGATTAGAGCCCCAGGTCTCGTACCATCGAGAAGGCCCGTCGTCTCATCCTTTTATAAAAATTGATTTTATAATCTCATTCACCGTAGCACAAAATGAAAATTTGAATTTTTTTTTTATACTAAAGCAGGGCTTAAAATAGTGTGCAGTACGACACTGTTAGTGTAGTACGAAATTGGAATAGTGCAGTACAAAATGAAAAAGTGTGTTGATTATTTTAGTGTTATGTTTAGACTGATAATTCCGTCAATTAACCATATAGCTAGAACTTTTATTTTTAAATTTAAATCTATATTATTAACTTTGAATTTCGATATATTAATATACATATATATTTTGTAATAATATCATTGAAAAATACTGATAATACCACCATGTATATTTAAGCAATGCTATAAAGGTTATTGATCACGGTCTTATGATATTGTAATTTTATTCTTGTATCTATAACCGTGTATGGTACCATGAATTAAAATATTATTATTATTAATATTATGTTTACCATAGGTAACCTTCTTTCGTGATAAATGATAATGATAACTTAGCAATAAATAAATTAGACAAAACTCTGATAACAGTTGCATTATCAGAAAAATAAAAACTTGATAATAATATTTATATTTTTTTATAAAATAGTGTAGTACGGAGTTTCATTTATTTTAGGCCCTGTACTAAAGTATGTACGAGTAGTATGTATATCTTGATTAAACAAGTATAAGTAAAGATTGCCTGAAACCAATCAGCCCCGGGGCTCTCAAATGTTTTCGTCGGCTTTGGTCATAATAAGTAATACATAATAATTGACAATTTACTATAGTAAAGTTTTCATTCAAAATATTTCCATTATTTTGATCAAATGACCTCCCGATCAAGACAGTATCTGGTATTTCGATTTTTAATATTTCAATTGATCATTTCGAATGATTATTTGTAGTGATTATTTTGAAATATTTCTCGGTTATAAAAATGTCTCAATTACTAATATTTTGATTATGATTAATAAATCATTCGATTATGCCCATCTTCTTAAAACGTACTGTGACGGAGTTGCGGTGAATATATATATATATATACATAATGGTGGTTATTCGGATTATTAAAAAAGAAAAATTTATCATGATTCGATTAGTGTTTTTCCTCATAATCTCAGGTATTTTTAACTATTCAAAGAGTGTACTATAGTAAAATAACCGGTTAGTGGCATTCGGGGATTGCCGCGATAAAACTATTGCATATTAAATAAATAAGAAGTTGATATAATTTTAAATTTTTTTATAATTCTAGTTATTCAGGAATTTGTATCATAGCAACTACGATATTCCATTAATTACGGGATTCCACAGGTAGTGGTCACGCTTTTTCGTTACGAAAAATTTTTTTTCAGTCACTACACCAGGCCTGCGATAAAAGCTATGCAATAGCTTAAAATATATCACATTAGTCTAATGTTATTGTTATAAATGTGATAATCAAAAAGTGGTAAAGATTAAAATTAATAGTTTTACATTATTAGTGCATTTAAAATGTTAATATTTTAACAGTTGCTATAGTGAAAAAGTTTGTCAAAGCCTTGATATAATTAAGCATAGTTTACTGAGATAAATACAGCAACATGAATTGTATCATTTTTATTGTTGAAGACGCATTAATTAATAAATATTACATTGGAGCGTTTAGTTTTTCCTTAAAATAATCTATGTGTTATTAATATTTAGTAATAGAAAACTTTTTAAAACATTTTTCACGTTTGTTTTTATCTATTAATTATGATGGTCTATTTCGTTGTGTATACTTCTAACGTAAACTTAACATATACTGTATTGTCGGTTTTAATACTCCTCACGTCTTCTTGTCCTATATCATAAGTTAGCACAGAATTTAGTGTGGTCTGACACAGAACATACCTTTGTTAAAATATGCTGTTACTTAGTCCTTGCTATAAAATATCGTGTGTTCACTACTGGACGTCAGTGTCTCTACGTTTCTAAATTTGTTAGAACTAGAACTACCTATAGTAACATTGACTTTGACGTCGCCCTTGACGACGGAAGATCATCTGATATAATTAGATAAAGATCTTTACTTTTCCACCAAAGGTCATATTTTATTGTAGTAAATATTCATTCAATCCATCATTATCGGAGATAAGTATAGGGAGAGCCTCCATCATATAGTTAACATTGTCCCTTTAAATGTTCGAAATTAAAAACCTTAATATACATTTTAATCATTTTAGTTAATTATTTTCGTCCTTATTATTGTTGTTTTTACTGTACAAACAAGCTAATTAATTAATTAAGCTAATTAGTTCGTGAGTTCCGTCATTGTTTGATCGCAAACTGTTGAGACGCAAAACAAAACGAATATTCTTATCTAAATCCATTTGAATACTATAACAACAGTAAACTATAGGTGCCAATTTTTAACTTATATGTAGTTGTGTATATCTTTACTCCGGCCATTATAAAAATTAGACCTTGGTCCGGTTGACCTGGGTCGTAGATTCACAAATGAACATGTCACATACAAGAATAAAAATAAATTCATAACGATGAACCATTTATGTGCCGAAGGATGGTTCAGTTGAAGAGAGGAATACAAATATTGATAGGTGAAAAATTATACATTTTGTCGCAACAAAACGACGAGGTTCCCATAGCCTGTGTATAACTGAAAAATGTAATTGCATGTTGTACAGTATTTACGAATTCCAAATACAACACTAATTAAAAGTGAACAATATAATATTATTATAGGCATTGCACACTTATAATCATGGAAATTTATTCAAGTCTCCACAAATGGTTCTCATGTTATATTATAAAATATAATTTATAAGTAATATGTAACTCACATAAAATATGCGATCTTAACTTCATAAAATATTTGCATTACAACATTGAATATTAATAATAGGGGCAACTGGCATCAGAACTATAATCTACAGTTCATAATTTGTTTTTTTTTTTTTGAACACTGTTATATATAGATAGATAGATTGCCACCATAAGTATTCGTTCGCGTGTCCTTGGATAGGCACAAACTGGAGCGGAGGATTTCAGCATAACCGAAAGCCATATTAAAAAAAGTCGATTAGGTATATGGATTTTAAAAATATCTTGTTTTTTTTCTTTTTATAAATACGATAAATTACTCGAGATATTTATTTATTGCAATGATTTTGTCACCATTTACGACATCATCATGCTGTACAATATGTATAGTTATTTTATAACGTTTATTACTCGTTATATAAACGTTAACCCAAAGACTGAAGAAGAAAAATAAAGGAGACACGTGTATAGTAGAATCCCTTTTCGTATGGAATTCCAGTTAATAGTCCCCTTGAGTCAAACGCAGTCTTTTAATGGGGGTCAAACTGTGACAACGTTTTTTACTGTTTAAACGTGTACACGAAAAAAAACCTAGGTTTCTTGTTTTTTTATGCTTAGTTTTTTGAAAAGAAAAAATACATCAATAGACGTGAAATTGGTATACATTGTTCTTATGTTTTGTGTTCGTCTGGTTTTGCAATGTTACATTCGTTCAGAGATTATAACATATATTATTATAACTATTGTATTTGTGATTCTATTTTTTAAACAACTAATATTTTGAATAACGCAATAATTAATTTCGATTACAGTTTTAGTTTTGGACATATTTATTAAATACTAATTTATATAATTTATACAAATTGTGTTCACATTTGATCAGCTTTGAATATTAATCAATTTTTCCTTAATTGTATAATGAATTGTCGTCGTTGGAATACTAAAAAGAACACGTATGGCTTATATAATATTGTGAAAGTAAAAATATACCTAATAAAATATTTCGCGGAATTAACAGCTGAATAAAGACAAAGTTCAAGGATAAAATTCAAGGCAGTCAAGAATCCAAAGCACATTTGTGAAATATTGTTAATATTATACTGATAGAACAAATTTATATGGTTATGTCAAATATATATTTATTTAAAGATACACCGACGAATAAATTAAAAGTTTATTATTTCTATTGGTACAGAATTGCAGAATATTATGAAGAATAAAGATGTTTTAGAATACAATCTGTGTTAGTTACATAAGACTAATTTTAAATTATTATTACCCATACGTACCTATACACACTGTGTTATTAGAGTTTAACGAAATAAATATTATTTTCCAAATATCCTGTGTTGTTTTAACGCACCAATATTTATCAAATTAAATACATGTAAACCAGAGTAATTTATGAACTCAAAAGTATAAAAAAAAATTATTAAGTATATTAGTTACTGAAGTAGTTAACTTTATTATTAGTCATTTAATCTATTCGTAAGTTATGAAAATTTTTTAATTTAATTGAATCTAACAACTTCGTTCCTATTTCAGTGTGAGAAATATCTGAAAAAATAGTGCCTGTATTAAGTTGTCGCATTAACGTATATAAGAAACGCTTATTTTAATTATTTTCCATAATAGTGTTATAATGATTTAATTGTGTATAAAATGAACGATAACATAACTTTTTTCAATGTTATAATATACTTGAATACACTTAGTTTTTTTATTAAGTATATTAATTACATTTTCGAAACGTAAAATATTATGACCATTCACCTCATAATGGTGTAATTGTTTGGTTTTTAATAATTTGGCATCAGTATTTGCATATAATTCTATGTTAAAATAATGGTATTATTAATAATAGTAAATACTTTGAAGCAGAAGAAAGAACTAAAATATTTTAAGTGCGAAACACACGTGAAGTATGTATATGAAATAGGGCGAAAACGAGTTAACGTTCTTTTACGCGAAGAGAACAATACTATACATATATAACTAATTTACAAAACTATCAAAGTCAAGTATTAAAATTACAACTTATTACTTACAGAAAGTACACAACGCGAATGCGTTACGTTAATTAAGTTCTGAACACGTACAAATAGTTCGTTTAGAATTCTTTTTTAATTAATTTCAACTTATTATGCGCATTCTAGTACGTATAGTACTACTGGCAATGACTAATACACACATAATACGAATTATATAAATGTAATTTAGGTGTTAAAGAAAAAAAAAATGGCTAATAAAAAAGGATTGCGCGCGTTCTTGTATACATTAGAAAATAGAAAACACAGTGATGTACATAATATAAGAACCGTGTAAGAATGAATAATATAACATTGTGGGTTTTTAAACTTTTTTCTTTTTCTGTTTGTATAATCACGTGTTTACTTTACCGTCTACTCCTCTTTTGTTACTATATTTAACACGTATTTACATTTATTTTAATTTAATTTTATTTAAGATTTTTAAACTCTCGGCAGCGTTGACTATTGAGACGATATGTAGTAGACTTAACAAAGGCGTCGAAAATAAGTTAATTATAATCAAAAGAGTACATTGTTTATTTAATTTATTTTTATTTTATCTCTGAGTCACCGATGATGAATTTGATGGCGGTGACGATATATTAAATAGGGTGGTTTTGAAGAGGTTCGGGAAGAGTATGTAAAGTATTAACATTTTTAAGAACTCATATAGCCATATAGAGGTACTTATATAAAACTTTCTCCTCGAACAAACGAGTAAAAATAATATTCATAGTATACATTATTAGGTACAATAAGCTGCGTTCTGTGTATTTGTTCTGCACGCGCATAATATTCTTTTTTTCCACGTTTCTGAGTGATATGTAAATATAAATATCTAAAAACATAGTCGACTCGTCGCGCGCACTCGGATTGAACGCGCACTTCAATATGTATGCATATTATTATGTATTGTAATGGGGGGAAAAATAAACATTTGTTAGTCAATAAAAAAAGTCTTAACGTCAGAAAATGTATTTTATGTTTGTAGTATATTCATGAGTTATGTCAAAGTCCAACAGCTTCGGCAAAATATTATCAAATACAAACCGAATGGTAAAAAGGAAAATGAAACGCCCCGAGCAGCACGGATAATCGAAGTGTACGTTCAATTTTGTGTTTGAAAATTGTTCGTCTTACGATCATTCGTTAAAGATAGAGGCACGTATTTTATTTGCATTTTATATAACGCTAGACCGATGATATTGTAGTTACGTTTCGAGAACAACGAAAGAATGCACTGCGTATTATATAATTTGTATGTATTTTGTACGTCCACTACTATAGTTAAAAGTCAGTTGAAGTCATTTTTCGAATATTTTAATAGTTTGAAAAAACTAACGGAAAAAAAATAAATATGAAGTTTATAACGAACCGGTTATGGAATTACAAAACCAAAAATAAGAAGTAAAACTGCAGTGCGAAACTGTGAACGGATAATGTGAAATCTTAGATTTTTTTTGTTCCTGACATATTACAGTTGTGAAGCTATAATTTCTAAGCTGAATACTTAATTTCAACGATTTTTGTTTTGTTCAATTTGCGGTTCTAACTTCTGACATAGGTACATTAATTTTACGATTAATGACAAATGATAACGACTTACCTTCGTATTAAAATTTATAAAATCGACAACTTTATTTACTTGATTTCGTTAAAATATTATTTTTTGACATATTTTTCCGTTTTCTAAAATTGAACTATAACAGGCTTGTTGTTTCAATTGATCAGTGAAATAATCGAAACACTTTGGATTCATTAATTATTATTTTAAATGCTAAATACATTGTCAATGTAAAATATATTATCTGAAACTTTATTAATATTCTTGTTTGTATTTGTTTAAAGTTACGTATTTCTAAAATATTGAATTTAATATTGTAAGATACGTAATTTCAAATAACAGTGTATACGTACGACGTGTATTTGTCTTGCGAATATTGATCAGTCGAAAATGAACTTTAAAAGCGTACGCGATGATGTTATTACGTGTTAATTTCAATTGATGTTTTGATGATTCGAGGACAATTATAAATATTTTACTTTTAAATTTGAAAATGCTGGATATGGTTTCGTGACGATTAACATGAGCAGGGTTTGTTATTATGGAAAAAAACACATTAGACAGCGATATTATACACATTATCAAGAACAATCATGATCAGATACGCAACAGAGCATGTATTATATTAGCATGTATTATTTTTATGTTTTAACATTAGTAGAAGGAAAACTTTTCCTTCTACTAACACTCACAACAAAATTGTTATGTACATATCTAACCGATTTCGATTTGCTAATGCGATAAAAATGAATATTTTTATACTGCTGGATAAGTGATTGAAATCCATGGTAAACTTCAAGTTCACGTGTAGTGTTAAGAAACCATAAATCCTTTTAATATTATTATTATTATTATTTCTTGTTATTTATTCTGTTGGATATGATCGATGTTGAGAACGACCGAAAGTGAGATACGATATTTTTTGTTTCGAGTGTCGATCTGTGCATTTTGACTACATCGGTTGGACGTAGGAACACTACCCGTCAGATATCAGAGTCAGAATATATATATTATAGATTCTAATACAGCGATAATGAAAACGAACGGATACTTTTTTCCCAATTTAACGCGCCGCGTGCACTCGACTGAGTTACGTCTATCGGCATCTGTGATTGTTATCAGCGTGTTTGCGTTTGAATGCTGGACACAATGTTCATTACCTCCATCGTTTTAACGTTATTTTATACAGTGGGCGAGGAAGCATAAACGACCCCAAAGGACAATAATTTACCGCAGCCCGCAGGTGTTAACATGACTAGTGACTACATACGGGGCCGCGGTGAGCAGTGTTAATATATTGTACGCACTCAATTATTTACAGCTCGCAGACCATGCGGGCCGAGTCGAAAATCAATGGACAGTTATTTAGACAGTTTTATTCTTAATCGTGTTCATAAAATGACCAACACACGTTGACACCGATATGAATATGGAACGTGGACAATGTGAGCCGTTCGGTGTTCCGAGTTAACGATTCGTTCGAATATTATTGACCGTCGAACAGATTAAAATCAAATGCGTGATGTCGTGAGTTTTTTTTTTCTTTTTAGATAATCTTTGGTCACTCAAAATTATACTATCGTTCGTAGATATTAGAATTTCACATTTTTATCGGTCTTGATACCTTTTGTTTTAAGAAGATAACATTATTAGGAAATTCATTATATATTACATTTATTGTCTATATTACTGTATACAGCAAGGGTTTTCAACATTTTTAGGTAGAAGGCCACAACATTTTTCATAAATGACTTGCAAGACGTACGTACACAAAATAAAATATATTTATAGTAATATAATATAAAAAAAAGTCAAAATCAATAATTATTACTATATTTGGTATCTGAAACACTAATAAATTTGGTTTTATTAAACACAACATAACAAATTAACAAAAATAAAAATAAATTAGGTATAAATTAGATTAAAAATAAAATACCCCTGTGCCTATAGAGATCCGGATACCGAGTATATAAAACTTACCTGGACACTGTATGAACAAGAGCGCGGACTTGTAAATTTTAGCACAGTCTAGTACAGTAGTAACTATACAGTATACACAATTGTCCGGGCTGAAAAAAATAGTTTTTGACAATTCCTGGATGGATGTCAACCCTGATCCGGCCCAGACATGTGTGAATGGACCTTTAAAAGAGATTTCTTATCAAAATATTAGGTAAATGCTTACTGTTATTAGTATTGAATTTTAAAAAACTGTTTATTTTTGGATTTTCGCTTTTCATTTTTCGTTTTTCACTCACTATAAAGTTGATGTTATTAGATTAGTATAGATTATATAATTTATTACTATCATTGTTATTTACTATAAACAATTATATAATATAATATTATTACAGATTATCTATACTATCAAAAAGTATCAAAAATCATGCTGCTAATAATAGATCTCTTATTAATGTTGTAAACGAATTTCGAATAATTCGTTGTACTTTGTGACAGAATATACGATAGTAAACAATTATTTTTATTAATAATAATACTTAATCACAGAATAGATAAATATGACCTAATATTTACCTTATATTATATCATTATTAGACTATCACATCTACGATATGTAAAAAAAAAAACTTTTTTCACCCGTGCACACCTATGCTCATAGTAAATTTAAATAATAACACCATCGCGAAGTAGTTGGTGAAGTGATGGAAAATACGTTTTGTAATCAATACATTGAAATTTACAATATTTATAATACATATTGCTTCTGTATTTCCGTATTGAAGTTTAAATATTTTGTAAAATGTTTTTTCTAAAATCATTAATTTTCATTCCCTAGAAATTATTATAAACAAATGCTATAACTTGCAGGGTATGAAGGGGTAGGCGCTAAATACTTGATACTTAAAACTGTGGAAGGTAAGGGCAAATACGAAAATATACTTAAAAAATATGTAGGGTACAAATGAAAAAAAAAATGTTGATTATTAAAAGTTGACTTCTACTGATTTTAATGAGATCAATATGTATGAAGTTAAAGTTTATGTAAAGAAGGGTCCGGGAATATCCTCAAAAATTATTTTGATGCAATTACAGTGTACATAACAATATTATAAAAAAAACCAGCTCAGTATTTTACGTTTTACTGAAGCGAAAATTATTGATTTAAGCAGTTTAAATAAACACCTTATACAGATGATCCTACTCTTTTAAATTATTTTCAATAAATCAACAACGCCACGAAAAACTGTATCGAACTGATTCAACAAATACTGCAATACTCAAATATTTCTTCAGACAATATTTATTTACCAGGATATTATGAAAATTACATAAAAACATTGCTCTGAAAATATCATTATAGTTACACAGTTAAGAATTAACGGACATTTTCAACTTGTAGCAATTTGATGCGATAATAGGAATTGTATTTAAAAAATTATCATTAGGTATAAAAAAACACACTCAATATAAAATAAAATAAACAAATGAGAACCGTTTACATTTGTACAAGGCAAACCGGTCGTAATTAACACATTTTATGGACTATACGCATGGTATGAATTTTTATTTTTATTGAAATTATGAGAAATATTTAATAATTTCTAGTACATTATTTGTATATTTAACACTAAGTATCACTTTATTATTAAGGAAAATAGGTTATTTAGTTTTTAAAACTATTCAGTTGTGTTTATAGAAAAAAAAGAAAATACGACATAAGTATGTGAGAAATAATTTTCAGCTTTTTTCAACTTAAATAATACGTTCTGATACAGTACACGAATAAATGTTGCGTTTAGAATGTACTTCCATTGGTAACAGAACTTTTGTTTAATTAACTTTATTACTTAGTTTTGATTTAAGTTCATGACAAAATATAATATAACATGAATATCATAGTTAAATGATAGCAATTTTAATAGGTTTTTTTCTAGAACGTACCATGAGACTACGACGCGTTTCGCGTGTCTCGTTTGTTTTTAGCATACTTATTAATACGCATATTAGTTATTTTAGTACAATATCTATGGAAATTATCCAAACAAATAGAAGTTACCGAAATCATATCGGATAGCCTTCACCGTGTTAAATAAATATATGTTAAGGTTAGACGCTCCGAGGCGGAATTCCACGAAAAGAAAGAATCATATAACCAAGTCAAAAAAAAATAAATAAATAAATAAATTATAAACACATGATAAAAAAAATTAAACGCATAGGTGTATATAATTCACATACTCGGCAATTGTGAGGACATAAAACTGCAGATTGCATGAAATGTAAGTTACCGATAAATACCGATAAAATCAGTAATCATATTGCTGGGTTCATGTATTCTGCAACGGCGCACAGTGTTCCAGAAAGCTGATTTAGGAGACAAAATTATTTATTAATTTAAACATTTTTTAAATAAATTCCTTAGATGTTTAAATCAATTTTAAATTCATTTTTCACATTGTACTTCCATAAAATATTTTAATAACATTTTGAGTACCGAAAATATGGATACTTAAAAAGAATTATGAGAAAAACAGAAATTAATTGTATTATATTTATTTTAAAAGTATGAATATCATTGTAAACAAATGTAATTTGTTTACAATATATTTTTATTCATCAATATTATCAAAACTGTCATTTTTGAATTCTTCTTATTCATTATCAGATACAACATCCTTTTCTTTTTCACATCAAATTAGGAATGAAATAATATCTTCTGTTAGCTCATATATAGGTTTTTTTTAGTGACTTTCTTATGGAAGATAAGTATGGATCAGAAGCTACCAATAGCATGTGTATTAGGTCTTTGTTTGCATGAGACCGTGATTTTTTGTGAAAATTGTTTTCTCTAACCTATTTGTACTCTCTATTATTCGCTTCTATTGCATGCTCAGATAAATGGCCTTACTAAACATATAAAAATATATACCTAATTATACATCAATAGTCGCCTGAACATACGAAAGTATTTAAAACATTTTAAATACAGGCTAGATTCACTAAAGCAGTTTAAACAATGTATTAAGAATTTAATGAATTTATAACTCAAATATTTATTGACTAAATAAATAGGCTAGAATCAAAAATCACATGTTCCAAAAAATGGTAAAATTATTTGTCGACACTGTCTAACAGAAATTTTGACAGGAAATTAGAATTTATAATTAGCTGGTTTAAAAAATCACAAAAACCCGTGTAAATACAACTAAGAAATAAAAGGTAAGTGTCAAAACTAATATTTTCCGTTGGACCATGTGAGTTTTGTAACTAATACAGTATTACAGTCGATATGACAAATTTTACGAAAAACGGTTGATGCCCGACAGTTACGCTGGGCAAAAAAAAATTCTTCTATTTTGGCTATGGTTCACGCTTATTTACTATCCGATAAAGCACCACAACATATTGAAGAAGTTGAAGTAGATTTTCCAATCACTGGACATAGCTTTTTACCAGCAGATCGTGTATTTAGTTTAATTGAAAAGGAATTACTGAAATTAGAAACTATAACTCAACCAGAAACAGTATATAAAATAATTTGGAGCCATGGAACCATAAAACATGTTGGTACTGACCTTGAGATAAAAGATTTTAGATTAGTGGCTCGGACTGCATTTAAAAATACAGCTTCATGGCCGTTCCAAATATCACAAGTAAAACGCATTTTTATAAAACGCCAAAACAACTGGTAATGTCATTGTTAGAGGAGAAGGTTCATACCGAATGGATATTGGAACTTATAAATCATTAATTCAGATGAAGAAAAAGAAAGAATCGTCTGGTATTTTATTCAATGCAGATATCGTGAAAAAACCAATATTTTATTTATTGCAAAATTCAATGACATACTTAAGATTTTGGACGCTCATTTTGGACCAGAATGGAAAAATAAGTTGGAGTTTTATACCAAACTAAGCTTGGGAAATCCAGAGGATCAATCTGATGAATCAGAACCTTATTGCGAACAAGTACTAGAAAACGTTACAGCAATTGTATAAGAATAATGTTTAAATAATGTGTTTTTAATTATTATTAGTTACTTGCCAGAGTTCACAAGTTATGAAAATACTAGAAGTTTAAAATATTTAGTAACAATTAGAATCTTAATGATAAAAAACAAAATGTATGAATCTGTAAAACTTTATTCTATTTTATTATTATTATAAGCTATATGTCATATGTAGTTATAATCAAAACTCACAAGTTTCATATATTGTTATCGAAACTCACATATTCCAAACTTTTAACTTAAAAATATAGTATTTAAGTGACGAAAATCATATTTTTTACTGAAGATTTGTTTTTTTAGAAATAAATTATACAATAATGATGTACTTTAGATTTATTTAATGTTACGATACCTTTCCTCTAGTTTTTGTCATTTTCTGAAAAAATTGATTTCTGGAACATGTAACTTTTGATTTTAACCTACTCAAATGTATGCTTGGATATATGTACAATTATTTAATATATTAGCATGCTGTACTTCCGGTCATGGATTTCAATAAAAGGAATATGAATAAAGGAATATTTCAGGTTCTTTATACGGGTAAATGTTACGGAGCTATAAGAATTCGTAATATTGAAATTCGTATTATACGAAAAATGATCATGATTATTTTTACAATTTTTAATTAATTCTATTTTACTTGCATATGTTCTCAATACAATAATGAGTGTAATTTATTATATACATTTATTACATAATTACAACATAAAACTTCATAATCAAAAATCATCATAGATATATCTCTTAATCCCAATTCAATAAGTGTACCCTGTACCATATTATGTTCACGTATAATTTAACTAGTAATAAAAGCATTGTATAACTGTCAGATGTCAATTTTACGTGTTAATCTACTCGACAATCTGACAAACACAGTGGCGTGGCGAACTCAAAAATTTTTAGAGGCAAGTATATTACTATATCCAGTTAGTGACTACTATATACTGACAATGTTTTTATCAATATTAAAATATTTTTATGTGTGTTATTTACTTAAATTCTCAATTATGAATGTAAAAGGGTACAGTGGTACCCACCGACCCACAAAAAACTGAGAGGCGGCCGCCTCACGATTACCCCCATCGCCACGCCACTGGACAGACACAAACCAGAGGACTGTCGGATTAACGAAAACGCCGGATTAATGGAGACATAATTTGGACATAAAAACACATATTTTCTTATTGAAAAACCTAAATTAATTTTATTTGAACTTATAAATGACATTCACATGTATCTTCTTCTTCTACTTCGCCTTCCTCCCAACTATTTGGGGTCGGCCACCCTTGTCCTACACCTCCACTTTACTCGGTCAATCACATCTCCTCTGCACACACCGACAGCCCTCATATCATTGACATTCACATGTATATACATTATAATTTCTGATATATTATAGATTAATCTTTTGACGGTACGGTTTAAAAATGAATAAAATATGTATCAATTTGTTTTTGTTTTTTTTTGTTTAAAATGATACTTTTAAGATAAAATACTGCCGGATAGCTGGACGTACCGAATTATTGTACTGCCAGATTACCGAGAGTCTACTATGTTTACCTAATGACTGCAATTAATCGAAATTAAACAATAACATATTTATTTGTACGCAAGTACCGTTTTAGACAAACAAATGACAACAGCTAACAAAGATATGGGAGATAGGTAAAAAGTATGAGTATAAGTCTTTTCGATAATAATTTCAGTCAATTTTAGTAGCGTAGAGTAGCGCAGTCTTCACTGACCTATACAGATAGGGTAACTAGTAAAAGTAACAAAGTTTCGTGTCGTGCCACACGAGTGTATGCTCACTCGTGAATTCGTTGGTGCAACGCATTGTTAAAAAACCACGTGAGTTTACTGCCGATTACATTTTGCAAGTGAAAACAAATCATTAGCTCGGGACGGTCCCAATCGGTATTATTTAACGAAAAATCGATATACAAAGCGTTCGGAACGTGACCGTCCTGCGCCTACGTGCTTGTAATTATGCTCAGATCTGGCCGGACGGTATTCACCGATTGACGTGAGATAAAACGTTTCGAAAATACATCGTGCCGTACAGTACCGCAATACCGTGGCAGTGGTATGGTAATGCACGCGTGTGCCCGCAGACACGGGGCCGGTGGTTGGGGGATCCGTGGTGTATTTTCTAAAAAATATTATTAAATGCTGGTCGCGCACCGACAGACAACTAACGTGCGAGCGTTGCAGTGCACGTATTGAATAATTATTACTGCGATAGTATTACACACGTGTTATTGTAATATTTATCGACCAGGTACTTTGCATATTATAATTGAACACGGGGATCGGCGATTAAACGTTCCGCTAATTCCAACAGAGTTCCGAACGTTAATCGTCCAACCGCATAATCGTCGACATCGATAGCCGAGAGTGCCGTTCTGTCATTCGTTGTTTGCACGGCGAAACGTTATTTTGTTACGTTGATGACACCATCATCAGACTACGGCCACGGACGACTGGCGTGGCGACCGAACGTTCGGCCGTACCGGTGCACGATCCTCCGTTAAAGGCTTTTGAAATAACATCGCTGTAACAACAAAGTTAATTATTACGTGCAACGCACCCATTGCGTTTTGTTTTGCGTATTATTTCGTCGTGTAACCCGCGCACAATTGCCCCTGTTGTTATCGGTTGCCCGTGGCTGTATTCGTATTGGCTCGACGCGCGAACTGCAATTACGAAATCGCAGACGGTTAGTCCGAGATGGACGCACGGCGGACATGAAAAAAATAATGGCAGTAACAACATGCGCGCGACTGCATTTACGGCATTCGCGTACGTCGGCTTGTTTCGATCAGTGACGTGGTGACGAGTGTTTACCTGATGCAAATGCGATAGCCCAAGAAATGTACGGTAGGTGTGGGTACCCCGGGACCGTAGGCCCAAGTCCCTGAACTAGGCATCAACAACTTCCTGTTTTGTTTACAGTACATCTACAAGTAACACCAACTGAATGATATTTGTAATTATATGACAAAACTGTCGGTCGATATTATACAGAAATACAGTCTAAGAAGAGCGCGTTATTATTGTGAGAGTGGGTGGGTAGAAAGGTTCTATATAGTTGCACCAGGGTATGAGATTTTGTCACCAGCGACTTCGTTCGAGTGCCCGGGTGATCGAAAAAACCATTAAAAACCGTAGCCGCAATGACCGTACGAATTTCAATGTGAAAATGATTAATCAGATGTGTATGTTACAATGTTGACGGTTGAATTGCATCGTTGCGTCTGCATAGGTCCGATGCAACGTTCGGTGTCGGCTAAATATTTCTCCGCCACGTTTCTATTTTGATCCAATTGTAACTTTCTCGCATATTATTGACGATGTTCGGAAATACTCCACTGTGACGCGTAAACGATGTCGTAGACACAGCGCTCAGACAAATTGTCGAAAAATGCCTAGGCCGATAAGTTATATACATTTTTCGACCGTTTGCCTAAAATATATGATTTGGCCATACGTCTTCGGCGTATACTCGTACGGATAACGTATACTATTATGAAATGCAGTGGTTGGTATTGAAGTTCTTAATACACGTGAAGTCGTGGGATTCACGTGACACGCGTCATGTGTAAAATCCGAAAGGAAAACGTATAACCTTATCTTAATTCTGTACAAATAATATTTTATTAAACATTTCTTATTTCATCATTATAAAAACAGACATTTACTTTGTATTTTACGTGACATATGAATTTAGTAACACGTGTATTAATAGTTCTAGTTAGTATACCTAATGCAAGGCGTTTTACCTACATATATTTTTTCATCGTCAATAAATTTATGCAGTAACTTGTTTGTAAACAAAAACTATTTGATAACCTGTCTATTTAATCAATACTTGTGATAGAAACAGAGAGTAGCACCATTTTAAATTATTTTACAGCAGATGAATAAGAAAAGGTGCAAATACATTTAAATGATTGTTACAATAAAAAATAACAAATAAAAAACTACGAAGAATCTAATATTAGTATTAAAAATTTATTTGGAACAAATTTTTACTATGAGGAACTCGATCAATAAAAATGACTTAATTAAACTTTAAAAATAACCATTTATGTAACATTTTTTTCAAGTTGCCATGCATACCATGTATGCTTTTCTTTAATACTGAAAAGGCATATTGATTATACATTTTGATTGAGAATCTAATAATGCTGTCTTCGGTTTCGTGCATGCATTCATTTCGTATACAACTCTAAACATGCATGTCAAAAAGTTCTAAAACGAGCCATAAGGCATCTGGTATATGAGCTTTGAAAAAAAACTATGTAACTGCGTGTCTGCGTCAAACTCGACACCACTGAACTCCGTTGCTACGGGTAGATAATCGTTTCGTATATATGCATAGTACATTATTATCATATGCCGTCACAGGTGATGTGTATACAATTCGCTGGACATGCACATTAAAGCAATTTACTATTTAAGCAATATTTTTCACGTCTAAACAGATAGACAACAGGAAACACGACATTATAAGTATCTATATGCAGGGATGGGCAATCACTCCAAAAAGTATAATTAATTACAAATTAAAAATCACGCTAAATCGCAACAATTAATTATAAATACAAATTACGTTGCGATAGAAAATTTAATTACAAATTACAAAATACACAATTGAATTACTTGTAATTATAAATTAATAATAAATAAGTAGAGTATAATAAATAGAAACAGTTTAAAATATAAATAATACTTTAATTTTAGAAGCCATAGTTAAAACTTTCTTTAAAAAAAAAAAGCTTTTCAAATTCCTCATTATGTAACCTTGAACGGATAGGTGCCATTATTTATAACCATTATAAAATGTTAATGAATGTATTGTAATTGAATTCTAAATTCAAATTCTTTAAATGCCTTTACAAAATTCGGACCATTGTCGATCATTATTGATTTAATTTGTTAATTTATAATACAAATTTGGGAAATATGTACTCTAGTGCCGGGTTGCATGAAAACAGTTCAGTAAACTGTTGACAGGATAAAGTTATCGGTTCTGTATAATTCAAGTTATTGAACAAATTGCGTTGCATGAAAATATTCTAAAATTTTATATTAATGAGGTTAAAATCAATAACCTGGGAAACTGTATAAAATTTTACTTAGTTTCCGGTTGCTTATACATATAACTCTTATCAAAGATTATGAATTGTGAATTGTGATGTCATTGTGATTTGTACTAAATTATTTTCACTAAATAATTATTGATTAGTATTTATTAATTTATTACAATTATCTGTCTGTATAAATTATAAGGAAGTCGAATAGTCTAAGTAGACAAATTATAATGTCCATAATCATATTTTGATCAGAATCATCAGATGAAGACGAAGACAAAGATGACAATGACATTATTGTTAAAATAAATTATATCCAAGTTAAAAACATGTATTAAGATGAAGACATTAATTAAATATCATAAAATAATTTAAAACATAATAACATAATAAATTTAAAATGCATAATCACATTTGTTTTTTATGTGATAACATAATTATTGTATATTTTGATGATAACAAGACAAATAAACTATGTTGTAATTTTTACAGAACAAAAATCTGACCAATAACTTATCGGTTCGATAACTTTATTTTTGATAAAAATGATTAATTTTATTGAACGGTTTTTAATTTTACAGAACCGATAACACGTTATCGGTTCTGTAAAGTTTCATGCAACCCAGCATAGGTGTTCTGTTATTTTTTCATTTTTATGTGCTCCTTTAAGTCTTTTACAAACTAACACACATCCGTGGTGGTTAAATTACTCTATGTCAATCTGTACGTTAACAATTTGGAAAAAAATACTGTCTTAGTATAAATTATATGTAAAATATATAATTTTTAACCAATGTGCAGTCAGCAATTCTGTACTTCAGATATCGGCGGTTACACATATATTGATTTGACGTGGTTGTTAAAATATATTTTTTATCTTAAGACATATAATTTCATAACGGTCATCAAGTCGTCTTTCTAAACTTTTTCGACATAACATTAAAACCAAGATCTGTGTCTAAGAATAAAGATTACATTTTTATAAAATCAAATAATTTCCATTGTATTATATTACGAGGGACTAATATTGAAGGAACGTATCAACCAATTCTTTAATTTTCAGAAAAGCAATTTTCTATGTTGATAGATGCGGAAAAAAGAATTTAAAATTTTGATAATTTTGTATGTCCATATTAATTGCTAACTTGTACTTTTTCAAAATTTCTAATAATAAATACTTCAAAAAATGAATATTTTATTCTAATAATCAAAATATCGCATTTTTGGTTGTTATATTTCTTTAATACTAGACCCTTGATTATATAGTAGGGCTATAAAATTTCATAAAAATGTCATGAAATATATAATTTGAGCGAAAAATAAAAATGTTGTTTCATTTTGATAAAAAAAAAAATAAAATGTTTGTTTCATTTCAGTAAAAAATATAATGCTATATGTTTTATTTATTATGCAATACTTTTTGTATTATTAATTGTATCAAGCAGAAATAAAAACTAATTTTTATAAATTAATAACTAACACCATATTAGTTTATAGTTATTATAATTTATAAATATTGATTTAAGAAGTAAAGACCAATAATCATTGAAACACCTGAAGAAATTTACAAAATATAGATGAATTTATAAATAAGTTACCAGTAGTCCCATTACTCATCCAGCTATCACATTATTACAGAAGTTTTTCATCAAAAAAATGTATTTGTACTTAGTGAGTTTAAAAGTTAAGCACATATTAATAGAATTCATTGTGAATATTGTGAAACACACAATATTATACCAGCATCTGGAAATGTTTATAAAGATAGATGAAGATCACAATTCAATATTGGTGTGGGTACAATATTGAATTGTATTTATATATAAAAAATAAATAAATAAATAAATATATATATATATTTATTTATTTAATAAAAATAAAAATTAACCCTTTGCTTATTACTTATTAGACGAATATTATCATAAAAATAGCTGCTATCAATAATAATGCGCCGGTTTTGTCGTTACCACAGATTTATATTAATATCTGTGGTCGTTACCTATTTCTAGAAAGCTGATGGACTATACCTATGGTGACCATACGTCCCGTTTTTCGCATCTTCGTCCCGTTGTCCCCAGTAAAATTTTCAGGACACAAAAATGTCCCGTTATCAGAAAATAGTAAAAAATAACAATATTCAATTTTAATCTTTCGATGAGTTGAGTTTATTGCATTTAACTATTATGTGTGCATGTAACATGTATATACTGAATTATTGCACGGTTGACGTTGTACGGAATTGAGGCTGTGTGGTGGGTGTATTGGAGTATAATTATACTAATAAAATATAAAAATACCTATTGCGGCCAACTATGTATTAATATGGACGTATTAACATAATATGTTTTAATACCCCAATATCATTGCAAACAAAAAATTATTTTTCATAGTTCTTTATTTCAGTAATCGTCAACCGTTTTCTTTACGTAGAGGCTTTTTTTTTTTTATAAAAAACAAAAAAATAAATATTTTTAATAAAATTTAATATTTTTGTCCCTTAAAACCATAATAGTACACAATTTTTTTAATATAAATATTTAAAAAAATATCTTTTTTTTTGTTCCGTTTCGACTAGAAGAATATACGGTCACCTTAACAATACCACGTTAAATGGGAAGCCCCAACATTGTACCAAAACGATATCATACAATATCAACTGATTAAATGACATTTGAAAGTCACTATCTCAAACGTAAAAAAAATATTTTCAATATTTCATTGAAATATTTCACAAAGCGGGAAATTTTCAATTATGAAATATTTCAAATTTACAACCCTATTATGTAGTATACATACCTTGAATCATTTTAATAAAATGTTCATCCGACACCGTTGATAGCAGTTTCATACTATTTACAATATAGTTTAATACATTTGCATCAAATTTATTTTGTTTGAAGTCGAAAATCTTGTTCAATTTATTAATTTCATCAGTTTAAATACTAGAGATAATACTGTATCATTTAGAGCATGGGTTCTCAACCTTTTGAGGTAAATGCCCCCTTTTATACTATTTTATAATATCACGCCCCCTTTGCCATAGTAAAATTTAATTACCTATGTTTAATATATATTTCGTTTATTTGTTTATACGTGTTGTTGTTTTTAAAAATGTTCACGCCTCCATTGAAATTTTATTACGCCTCCCTAGGGGGGCGCGCCCCCTAGGTTGAGAATCGCTGACTTAGAGAACATATTTTGCGTTTTGATGAGTGTGGTTACGATTTTAAACGATTTTCAAAATGTTTAAAACTATCTTTGTGAATTATATAATAAGACAATGTATAATCAACTATTTTGATTTTCGTATTACAAACTTTTGATTAAAATTATAATATACAATTCATTTGAAACAAATATTATTTTTTTTTCCAGTTATAAATACCTTATAATTTATTTATAAACCTTAAAATAAGTCCAAAAATGTCAACAGAAATTACAGGTTTTTCATAATTACATAAAATACAAACTGCTTGTGTTTTATCATTATTTACAATGTTGATTTTAAAATAAGTTCTATGGAAAATTGGTCGATCAAACTCACCAGCGTTCATATTAGTTTATTGAATATTTTAAAAATTAACTATCAAAAACTGAAAAAGTAAAATAACGACAGCCGACAAAAAGACTCCATTATGCAGTGAGACGGTAATCGACGAAAGACTAATTTTCTATTATGAAATAATGTACAATACCTACATAGTACCTACATAGTATGATACGGGTAGGCATGTAAACGATTAGGATAATTATAATTAATTTGTTCTGTTCTTATCTTGCATTATCTTATTGAAAATCGTACGTATTGTACAAATTTTTTTAAAAATAAGTAATTTCTGTAATTTTTATTTACCAATTACACAAAGTTTAGATAATTAATTACAAAATTACTTCAAAAGTATGTATGCAAATTCCAATTAAAAATTACTTAAGTAATTCAATTACTTTAATTGAAAAATGCCCAATCCTGCACATGTGTAATATGCATTATTATAATTTGTAAACATCTAAGTTTTGTATATTATACATATTATTGTTGTAAAGTTACATTTATCGTCTACGATTACAGCGCATTGAGTAGCGTAAAACTATCGTATTGGGCACAACGAAAAAAAAAAAAAAAAATTAAAAAAAATATTCGTACAAAAAGGTACACTCGTTTCGTTTTATGTATTCCGAGGATGTGTAAAGCTCGCGATCACAGACATCCGTTTCCCCAGCACCCGCACCAAGGTACTTTTTCCGTGCCTTCGCGGCCAGTAATACTCAGCTTCCTTCGGCAAATCGTGCTCGTGTCGCTGTCCGCGTCTTCGCCGCCGCCGTCCGCCCGTGTCACGGATCCGCCGCGGTGCTTGATGGTCTCGCGCCGGAAACCCATCAGTGACGTCCTCCGCCGTCCCCTGAGCGGTGACTCGCCGGGACCGGACGACACGGACGCGGCCGTCGGCGGGCAGCCGTCCCCGTTCGTCGCTGCTTTTGGTCTCTTCGACGATCCGGTCGACTTGAAACTCGCCGTCGTCCAAGTCTTCGGTTCCGCAACACTTGCAGCAACCCCTGTCCCCGGTGCTGCTGTCCCTTTCGAGTCCGACGGGAACCTGTAACATGTAAATATTTTTATACAACGAATTCATTGTACAGCTCTATCCGTTTTACGCTTCCAGATTATCGATAAATGTACGTATTATTGGCAAAAAAAAAACACTATATATTTAACGGAAACGTTAACCCCATCCGATGATTTTTCTTATTAAATAGTTAGCCATTACAGGTATAATAGGAAAACCCGAAAACTTTTCTCAATTAAATATTAAAATCAGTTTTGTTTATCAAACAATAATTATTTGGATAAAAATTATATTACAATAATAATAACAGTGTTTAGTCATTAAAAGTTGAAAATATGAAAATTAGAAATGCCGAGTTATTATTTAGTTTTACATTTACAGATAGAATTACTAGAAAGAAACAGAGAGAAATTGAATTTCACAAACCGAGAGGAAACGGGAAGGCATCCAAATGGACATATTATTATTTGTAGTTGTAATTTAATAAATCAGTGCCAGTAGAAATGTTAGTATTACAATAACATAACAAATGCGGTTTCGCATGTGATATAAAAATTAGAATACTTATAAATCTATATAGAAATTTAATGTAATGTTAGTATCGGTGTAGTTACTTGAGAAAAATGTTCACCGAGGGGTTAAATATATAATATTTATTTGCTACGGATCATTACAAAACCAATGCAAAATCTAATAAAAATTCAATACTTTAGAAAACAGATTAATCTTAGGCTACCGAGAACAAGATAACAAGAAAATTATCTTTTAAAAAAAGTATAAAAAAAATCTATCAAAATTACCATGGGGTGTTGATTATCGTTTTATTTTTATTATACGACTCTTGAATTACCAGAGAGGCTACTTTCAAAAGAATATTTGTAGATTATTCCAGTTATATGTTGTGTACTTTACTTATAATTAGATTAAATACAGACGAATACATTTGACAATATTTTACACTTCGCAAAACGCAAATAATATAATAATAATTTATTACTATTTATTTTATTTGTTTATTTATATCTGATAATAATTTTGTAGATATTCACATTTCGTTCGTTTTTATCAAAAAAAGAAATTCTATAACTGTGCACAGCGATCAAAATATGCTTGCTGCTTCAAGTATGCAGAATAGTTAACTATTAACACTTTTAAGTCAACAGTTAATACGCTTAAAATTCAGTATGTATATTTAACCAAATATACATACCTAAATCCATTTTGAACGGATATCGCAGTCGTCGCGGTGCCCCCAACTCCTCCGCCGTCACCGCCGCCGCTAACGTTTTCTTTTGATCCGTTACCGTTGCCGCAGTCGGCCGACGGTCCGACGCGATCGTTGTCCGGGGGCACAGGTGAATCGATCATTTTCAAGTTCAACTTTATCTGAGATCTGAACGATTTCCTCCGGGCGATGCTGTTCATTGTGCCCGTCTCGTGCTCGGTCAGCTGTCTGACAACGACTTTGTCCGAGCCAAACCACAGGTACCTGGGTGCCCCGAGCGTTGGCCGGACGCGCACGTAACGCTCGCCGCCAGTCGTCCCTCCTCGGGCGGTCTTCCTGTCCACGCCACCTGCAGCGTAAACCGGGCGTTGCGGGATAAGTGACGAAAATAACAAGTGACAACAGCAGCAAGAACGATTTTTAATCTAGGGCCAGAGCTCGGATTCTGTAGCATATTTACTAATATACTATTATAGTTAGGATATAACTATAGATATGGTATACTGATATGGGAGATACTCCTTTCGCCCAAAAATGGCCTTCCTCTTTTCGCCCAAAAATAATTGCATTCTTTTCGCCCATGGTTTCACTTTTTACGTTTTAGAAACCACTGTCCAAAATTTATAATTTTTAAAAAATGATATAATAATCAAATAAAAAAAATTATATAATTATTAATAATAATTTAATAAGTATTTAAAATAGTGTTATCGATGTAAAATAACTAATAAGTAATTTGATCAGGTTAAAACTTAAATAAATAGTATAATATAACTATATATTTCGATAGAAGAATCAAAAACCCTTCGGTGCACTAAACCGACCAAGCCGATAACAATATCTAGATTACAAATATAATTGATACAACATATATATATATATACATGTATATAATATAATTTAACAAATTTGATATCGATACGTAACATTCGTAATAGCCTAACCACTGTGTCAAAATTTATAATTTTTAAAAAATCATATAATAATCAAATAAAAAAATAGAAAATACGAGTATATAATTATTAATAATAATTAACATTGCATTGGTAATATATACAACATATCTACATAATTTATGTACAGATTTCTTATTGACATATATTATATTATTAGTTATTTTACATCGATAACACTATTTTAAATACTTATTAAATTATTATTAATAACTATATATTTTTCTATTTTTTTTATTTGTTTATTACCTATATGATTTTTTAAAAATTTTAAATTTTGAAACAGTGGTTTCTAAAATGTAAAACGTGAAACCAAGGGCGAAAAGAATGCAATTATTTTTGGGCGAAAAGAGGAAACTGTATTTTCAATTTTGGTCGGAAAGAGGACGTGGGCAAAAGGAGTTCCGCCCACTGATATAGACATGCGCACGTGAGGGTACCTCTAGAAAAATTGTAAATAGTGCCCTAAAATGTATGTCTTGGAATAAAGGGCCCCGTATTATTACTGATGTTGCTCAAATGTAATGTATTTATTATTGTAGGCACCCTTGAAGTACAGGTTTGTCCACGCATATAAGTACTGATAAAATATTAGCAGAGTATGGGTTATAAATTTGTTTTATGTAAGATTTAGCATTTCAGATCTTAACTTCTATACGAAATATTTTCGCAAATATTTTTAGAATTGTATTGTACAGTGTTGTTTCACCAGTTTTTACTTTTTTATGCATTACATTTGAGTTGTGGAGTGATTTACAAAATCTCATAATTTAAATTAAAATTATTGAAATTTATTAAAAGTTTTGTGACTAATATAGAAAAATACTCACACTTCCTTTTGATTTTTTGTTAATACTTATATAAATTCATAAATAATTATTTAATAAATATAAAAAAATATTGATTTTTGTTAACTTTTATTATTTAATCATTGTACCGCTAATTTTAAACAGTAATTTTTTGTGCTATAAAATCCAAGTCCTGATAATAATAATAAAAATACTAATGGACTATAATTGTTATATGCAATAACGATGCACATAGTTTTTACGCACGAAAACGCACGTGTGTGGTATTATAAAAATATAGTTGTATATGGCACATACAGGGTGCCCGTGAGGATTTTCCTGTAGTATCTATACGCTGCCTGGACCGATGATATAGTCGTTATTGTATGTAAATACACTACTCCTCACAACTTTAAAACAGTAAACCCTCTGAAAACACCCTACGCGTTACCATATGCGTAAACAGTTAAAAAAAAATCATGAATAATACACTTTTACGTGCCGTAAGCATTAACGTGTTAAAAATTTGCTACTGGACTGATTTTACAACATATATTACATTTGCAGTCAGTAATATATTATTATTTATTTTCGACAGATGGAAATAATCGAATATGTGACTCATATTCTCGAGGAAAAAATTAAACCATTAAACCAAATAATACATTTATCATACATACATGTACATATTAACCTCCATCATATTTTTCTCTGTTAACAGATTTAAAACCCATGAACTTGACTCTCTACTTACAACTGTGTTACTACGAGTACATGTCTAATTCCGTCGCACTACCGAATGAACGATTTTACTGCTTATTGTTGTGGTCACAAAGGTGTAAACAAAATATAGTATAATCTATACGAACAAACTTCTTTGGTCCGGACTCCGCATATTCGCATATATAAATGCCCGCAATATGGCTTTTTGGTAATTTGAATTGCTTCGATTCGCGGTTGAAAGATGAACTCTTACTTTCAAGTACTTTGGGTGTGATAACTGAACACATAGCACTTCCATTCAATATTAAATCGTATTGTTCTTCCCTATTCGTCGAAGTTTGCACCCGGTAGCCATCTCCAACTCTCCAGAATAATAACACCCGGTCAACTACAGTCATCACTATCATATAATTTGCTGCCAGTCAACGTCATCTCCATTTTCATCATCGTCACAATGAATATGTTGTTAATATTGATGTAGATTTTTCTAATTAAGTCACTACGTTCTGATATTTTTAATTTGAAAATACGAATAGTAAATATTATGGGGCTATCACATTTTACTGATCTATGAAGATTATTGTAATAGGTCGCATAATTTAGATCTTAAGTTTGTGCCAAATACCATGTTTCCAGATACTTTCAAAAAATTTTTTTCAATTTTTTTTTTTTAAATTATTTTTATTACCTCAAAACAACAAAGACAGATTGGACAAACTAAAAACTATAATAGAAAAGTTAAATATTTAATTTGAAAATAACCATGACGGGACTAAACAAATAAATGTAGATAAAACATTGACTAAATTGCTTGTACTTTTTTTTTTAGATATTTCACTTTACATATCAATTAGAACGTCATGTCTAACATTAAAACAAAAAACTTAAATAATAATGGAATTCAAATTATAATTACAACTTCCGCAAAACAATAAAAAAAAAGTTTTGGAAGTAAGAAAAAGTTCCTATTATCCCCCTTCTCAAATAAGTTACCGAGTAAACTAGAAAAAAGCTAGCAGCTGTAACCTCATTAACCCTCGTCCTAATTTTTTGTTTTTATAAGCACTGAGAATATTATTTAATTTGTGGAAAAATGTAGTGTATGTAGAATGTATCTAATAAATTAGGTTATTTATTTTTCAAGTTCAAAAATTGTTTTATAAAACATTAACAAAGTTACACAAATTATGTAGATTCGTACAACAATATGTATTTCGTTAGATTCACTGCAACAATTTTAATTTATCATCTAATTTTATGCGTTTTTAAACACTGTTTAATTATTATCATTCAACAGTTTATTTGTATGCATAATATAGTTATAAACCACTTCTTGAAGTCATTTTTGTTATTTCAATATAGTGTAACATTTGTTTTATTTATATTACCAAATTTCATTAATGTATATATATACTTACATTTAAGTAAATAAAAAAGCACTTGTAATTATTTTTAAATTATTTATTATACATAACACTCATACTGATGAAGAAGGTGGTGTTATTAAAAATGTATTGTATAAAGGCAATCAATATAATTTTTAGGTTGTCCATGAATTTGTGGCAGTCATAAATGTAAATGTTATTTTAAAATATAACAGGTTTAAGGGTTTAAGTATAAATGCTGAAAATAATTAAACAAAAAGCATATTAACCGACTGCTTATATTATTTTATAAGAATCAATAATAGTTTCAGGATTAAAGTCACACAAGTGTAGTGATTTAACTTTTTATAATCTTGTAGTAAAATTAAATATTGATAATAAAATTGTATTTTATAAGTACATTGAGATATAATATTCTGCATTCTATAGAATATTTGTTTATTTTATGATTTTTTTTCTTTTTGTGGCTAATTTCAATACATTTCTGTGAAGTTGAATATATTTTGCGATATTTATAGTTTAGTTTTTACATTTTTTTCGTTCAATTAATTGATTTGACAACATTTAAATTTATATACGATTTAATGTTGAATAATGATATTATCAATTTACTAAAGTATTTACTATAAGATTAAATACTTTTAAATATTTTGATAACAGTTAAAGTAAAGTGATCAAATAAATATTTTAAGTAGATTTATATGCAATTATTCAATAACTTAAAATATGAATTTAATTCAATAATATCAGTTGAAAATCGATAACAAAAAAATAATTATAACATTGTTGTTTATGATTGTCAGTTATTTTATGGTAGGTACATCTATTTATCGTATAATAATATAACTTTTCAAAAAATGTTATCAATAATTATTATTAGTTTCAAATGATACCCAAAGTCATTAGATATTGAATGTGGGTCTCAAATATTTTGTTAATTTTAAAAGACTTCATGATTGTTGTTTTAATATTTACAAATACTGTACTGACGATGTAAACAATCAATAAAATACCATTCGAAATAAACCTGAAATCATGTTTACATTTTCATAAATCGGAATAAGAATTTACTACAAAGTAAATAAAGTAAATATAAAGTTCAGAGAGGATGTAACTTTCAAATCAGTTTTTGATCTGAATAATATATATTTTGTACACAACGTATTTCGAATTAATATTGATACACTACAATAATAGGTACTATTATTATCGAAATTTTAAGTATCTTTAACCAGTATATTGAATGTATTAAGAAACGAAAGCAAATATTTCAAACGATTCATATTTAGATTACTCGTAAATTAATTTTTCTCGGTAACCGTTCATTTTTTCGACTAAAGGTAACGACAACTTGCAGAACGTCATATGTTTCATATGTTTGTTTAATCAAATAAACTAAACCATGTGCGGGTGATATTTGATACGAAATAGTTTTGGTACGTTAACAAACTTAAAAATAGACGTTATTTCAGTAGATACTGATGAATTTGTATTATGGAACAAAACCGAAAATGATGTTTAGAAATACGAAACGAACTATGTGAGATTATATCCGGAAGTTGCACGAAAATTCGTTTAGGTATATAGCGAAACCCAGATAATAAATTAGAAACTTTAAATGTATACTATACTGTATATTTATAGGCGTTCCGGTTAAAAAAAAAAGCACAATCCGAAAAAATATGATCGATATGATGTATAAAATATCCAATAATAAAATTGTATTAATATTTCAAATCCATGGGTTTACTGCAGAAAAAATATCAACTATTTGTAGTAATATTAACTTACTCTATTAATTGTTAATTTATTGGTGGTACAATCATTTTTTTTTTCTCTTCGCAAAACAAACGGGTCTGCTACAGTAGTGGACGGAAAATGTTTATACAATTATTGTTTAATAGGGTGTTTCCGTTATCACCATGGCCATTTTCCGCAAAAAAAAATTAATACATTTTTTTGAGAATCCCTGAACTGAATCCATCAAATAGTTGTGATTACGGAGAAGGGGGGGTTTAGGGTTATAACCCCCTCCCTCCCGAAGTGTCTTCGAAATTAAAAATAAATTATTAAAAATTTGAAAAAAAAACTCTAAAATATTATCACACTTTACAAAATATAATAAGGTTAATAATATATAAATACAGTATCATATGTAATTATAATAGTTCATTCAATGCTATTGAATTAACATCTACATGATAAGATTTATGTTTAGAGCATGGATATATAAAATATTTATTATACATATCCATGGTTTAGAGCTATTTTTAAATTGTTTGTTGAATGTGAAAATTGACGATGTCATCGACGAACTGGCAAAAACATCAAAGAGAAAAATGAACATAAGTTTATAAATTAATTTTATATTCAAAATGATTATCTATTTATTATAATATTACAAACTGTTTATTATTATTATATTTTTTTCAATAACCTATTTGTTTTATTATGTTATTAAAAGTATTGGACGAATATTAAATTAACTAGTTTTTCGTATTGTGATACAAGATGAGGCACGTATACATCGAATCATTACTAATTGACGGATTCGGTTCAGGGGTTCTCAAAAAAAATATATTAATTTATTTTGGCGGAAATTGGAATATAACCTTTGGCGGAAAACGGCCATGGTGATAACGGGCTAGGGTCAATTTAGCGGAAAACGGTAACGCTCGTTTAATACATTACGTATAATACCTAGGCACTGCTCGTTCTCGAATTAGCGTACGTTCCGTGAACATATTTGCTGTATAAATATGACATAGATTGCGATTGAACTTTATATTCGAACACCTGATCGCTTTGATATATTTCCGTGCATACGATGTATTTATATATGGATATCTATAAGAAAACTACTAGCTTTTGATGGACACACACGTTTGTGTGAAAGATTGCATCGTTCCTTATTGGACACGATATAAAGATATAATCGATTTAACTAGATATTATATTGAATGGAACACATTTTGAACAGATCGCCGTAGTCGACAGCGAGTTTTTGTCTTACCGCTAGATTAATTTTTTTTTTTTTTTACCTATAATCGTGCCGTATTTTTTCAGACATTTTAGTACGTCCTTGTCTGTCACAGTGTCCGGTACGCCCGTCAGCGACAGTATTATGGCACCCGCGCCCGTGTCCATCAACAGCACTGGCACATCACGAATCCTGAACGCGGTGTGTAGCGCTCGTTCCAAGTACTCTGCGTTGGCGAACGTCATGTAACATCTATCGTCCGTCAAGCATACCGTTCGAAGCTTATCCCTTAGCTCGGGATCCTGAATGGCGTCGATCACTTCGTCCACCTGCATCATTCGCGTTTTACGATCGTTATAATATTATAATATTATAATTTTTTATATTTATGTTGTTATATTTTTTATAATATATTTTTAACATAGCTTTGAAAACTTGTTGACTAATTCATTACTCAGGTACTAGTTCACTAAAATCGTCTCTTAATTTTATATTTTAACAATAAACCAAAACTATATATATTTATATTTCAATAGTAAAACCATTAAATTATTTTATAATTGATTTATATATTTAAACTATACATAAAAAATATTTTATGTTAAATATTTTTGTAAAAATTATGTCAATCTCGAACTACCCTTTGTTGTTCTAATGGAAGTATAAGGGTGCTCTTTTAATATAATTACATGGTTGGGTTAACTCCCTCTCTACTACTTAATTCTACTCCCTTCCATGTAATCTCATAATTCGAGAATTGACCACGAAGTGTATACCAGGTTTTACATGGCTTGGCGACGCGTGTTATGGTGATCGCAATATAATGCGATGTAAAACGTACATGAAAGGGTAATTTAAAATACAAAACTAACCTTAGGTAATACTTTTAATACTTTTAAATTATTTCAACGACAAATATTATTTTAATTTACTTTTTTCGTATACTTTATGACTGTAAATTCTGTGTTTTAGTTATTTTGTGTGTACTAGGTAGTGATGTAGTGGAACGTATACGCAGGTTTACGGCGCATAATCACTTTTCAATTTTTTAGTTAATACATATAATTATAATATAATTTGTGATACGCCATAAACTTTATAGATGTAAACATGACCTTTTTTATTTTACAAAAATAAAAAAAATAAAACATATTTATTTGTTATTACGTTTATTATGAACAATTATTCATTTTAAATTTTAAATTTAAAAATATAAAATTAAATTTATAGAACAGAAATAAGTTTAAAAAGCCGTAACACTGCTGTAAGTTGTTATAATATATATATATATATATATATATATATTAAATTATGTTTATATAAAAATATTTATTATAATATTTGCACTATACTTGAATCGATAAAAAAAAATATTATTATTAATACTATATTCGAAATTAATTTATATTGGTTATTTAACACCCTCTCGATTTTCATCCCCGAATAGATGGTTTTTTTAATATAATTATTCAGACGAACACCAACATCACATACTCTCATGGGAGTATAGGCTGTATCATTGTTCCAGGGTAATTTTAATAACTTCTATAATACCATAGGCTATTCTATAATTTTTAATGTTTTACAATTTTAATATTTTAGAACTGAGAATTAATCTTAATTATATATACATATATATCGTTATAAATATGTATTGGAACTTCTTCATTTATAGTTTTTGTACTTTCAATGACCAAAAAAATGAGTATGAGAAATATTACTAATATATACAATAAATTAACAATTTTAAATATACTTGTATTTGTATTAATTCGCTGTTCAATTATGCTATAAGTATAGTCGTTACTGGTGGTGCAACCAGAATTTATTTACAAGGGAGAGGGGGGTATACATTTGAGAAAAATGAATTTCGGAAGATGTTTGGAAGGGAGAATGGGGTAAGGTTAAGTTAACTAAATATTTTATATTTTAGAGGGTTACAATCCCGACCCCCATTGATTACGCCACTGGTCGCTACTGATGATGGTACTTATTGAAATTTTGCAATCCAAAAGTAGCTGATAAGATAAGTGAAAGGAGCAGATTTTCTAAATAGCTAAATATTTTTTTCTTTGAAACTATTATAAGTATACAATATAATTAGTATATATATATATATATATAAATTAATGATTTTAAGTTTCTTTACTTCATTTTTCTCATTTCGAGCACTGCGTGTATTTCTATTGCAAAGTTCAAATTCTCAATGAATCAATAATTTAATTGATGTTTTTTTCGAAATAAGACATAGTTCTTTTGATTTTATAATATATCTAATATATTTACTATATTTTATAATAGTATAATATAAAATCAATGATCAGTGCGTTGTGTGTGTACTATAATATAATGCACGTCATTACAAATTACATACACACATTACGCTCAATTAAAATAATAAGCACACATGTCTTAAATAAATACCAAATTCCTTCTTAGTATATTATACTACTATTTAGTTAGTGTTTACTTCGTATTAATAGAAGGGCTAACAAAGTTATTTCAATTTTGAGTATTTTGTTGATTTATTAGTAAATAGTAAACACAAACATTATGTTTGAGTAATGTCATTACTTAAGTTTAGGTAATAGAGTAAACTGTAAACCTTTAAATATTTATTATAAACAATGATTACTTTTACTGGTATGTGTAATCGGTATGTCTAAAAATATAAAATAATGAGAACTACATCTGTAAATATTGTAACGTGATTTTGAAATGAACTATACATTATTAAATTACCATTTTCTTTTTATATAATTGTAATTTAATAGTCTATTTAATGTTTTACATATTTTAATACATTTTAATGAAATAATTTTAAATTTTCTTATTGGCTATAGAGTAAATAATAGATATATAAAACATTTTTCAAAATTATATAGGAGCAATCATGCATTTTTTAATATTCAAACGTTCTGATAAGTGTATAAGATTTTAATTTATTATATACCATTAGAAATATTTTATTTTTTAATTAAACTCCAATATTTATTAAAATTAATTTTTTTTATTTGCAACAGATATCGAATTCTAGTGATACTAAAATATGTGACAGTGAAAAATTTTTTACCAATGGTTATAGCAAATTGCATTCATATCAAATTACTCTACGAGTTCCTAAGAATACAGGTATAAAACTGTTAACTATTTAAATATAAATACAGAAGAAAAGCGGTATAAGTTAGAACTAAATATAAACTTGAAAAACAAGCCAAAATAATTATAACTTAAAGAAAACATAAATATGATCAAAAACTTGATTGATAATTTGTTAACTGAGAAGTAGAAAAGCATTTGATACATTAATCGAATAAATGATTTCAGAAATGCCATGAGTCATACATTTTAAGAAATTGAGGTATTCGTAAAAACGTATACCAGTCATGTGTTTCATGCATTGAGTGTCAAAACGTCTTTAGTAAATCTGTATCAGAGAAATAAATAATAGTAACCATAGGCAATAATATAATAAATATGATATACGAGTATAATATCTCATAAAATATGTGACGTTTCTGCAATCATCAATTCAATTATAATCTTCATTGTTAGTACTTATTGAATTATGATGCATGTTCATAATACATATTTGTAAAAATTATTTATATAACAAATAAATAAAAATTTAATTATGGAATGTTATTTGAGGAAATATATTGAATATTATGTTTTTCAAATTGAGTGATGTCCATAAGTCATGGAAAATCACAAATCCTAAATGAATTCTTGTATAATTTATTTTATCTATATTGTTGTGTATCATTATAAACCATAAATTAAATCTAAAACAAGGGTCATTTTTCGGGTATAAAATATTTTTAAGGTATGATAATTGTTTTATTTTAAAATTTAAATAAAATATTATAAAAAATTAAATCGATTTTTATTATGTAAGTGTAAATAGTTGATTCTATTTATAATTTAAAGCTTATGAATGGTTTTAGATTCTGAGAGAAGCGAGGAATGTAGTTTTCTTTGTCGATGTTTATTCAATATGTGGAAATGAAAACTTTATGACACTCGGATATTTATCAAATCTATTTAAAAAGTTCACAAATTGTATACTTTAATTAAAGTATACATATTGCGAAGTGTGAGATGGAAAATACATATTTTTTTCACGAATGTTTTAAATTATTAGCACTGCACTATGTAAGTATTACGTGTACACTTTATAGTTTACACATGAATAAGTAAATTTATCAATATACTTCATGGAATTAATTTGATTTTATGTATAGCAACTGTTAAACCATATAATTTTTATTTAGTATCTTTTTGTTATTATAAAATATTGATAATTGCCAATATACATTAAATCTTTATCTAGTGTTGATAAAATACATTTAATAACAAACAATTGTAATCATTTATTAAAAGTTTGAGTGTTTTTCCTCAAAAATGGACAGAAAATAATGAATAAAATACTATGAATATAATAAATATGGTATATAGGTACTATATTGGGCAGTAAAAAAGTTATCTTTTTAATAGCTTATTACAGGTATATAAACTGACGTTTTTGGTCGTATATTCTACGTGCCATATGCCAATCTGCAACAATAAAATTATAAAACACTGTATTTGTTTTAAAAAAAATACTGTGGTAGAACGAATGAAAAAAAGAGTAAGTTCTCTGACCAAAAACTAAAAAAAAAAAATTTAAATTTAAAAAAAATATACCACCACGACTTGAATCTACATAATTATGGTAATATATGCAAAAGTTGATTTCATATTTAAATTAGTAGATATGGTATTATGCTTCTGAGGCACAATTGCGTGCATTCTATGAGTTTTTTCTATAGTAATCCTCTACCAGGTTTAACAAACGCTTTTTGTGTGTGATTGTTTATTATAATTTATGTTTTATACATATGTCTGAAAACCAAATTACGCAAATTGTTCCTGACAGCAATGCAACCAATGATTGTTTGATTTTCGGAAAATAATTGTACACGACATGGTTTTTGACTCAATACAATATTATTGTGATATGCTCGTACACGTTGTTGTATCCGTGGGTCGACTCCTCATAATACAATTTAATCGTAATATAAAAAGTGCACTGGCGTGATAAAATTAAAACGTTCGTATACACTGGCTCACGTGAACTGCGATTATGTCCATTGATTAAATGAAATGTCAGCAGTGAGTTTTTGTCGAACCGCGAATAGTAATAAACATTGTATTGATAAGAATTAACGTCTAGATATAAAATGTCCTGCGGGTGGCTGGACTGGATATCAGCGAAAACAAAGCAAATTTCGTGCGATGATGACTATAAACAAGAGTAAACGAGCTAAACTTCTAATATAGATAAAAGTTGAACCATATCATTATAGCCAGTGTCAAAGCCAAGGGGTGACTAAGGAGTTATAGTCCCTCCCTTTACGGAGCGTATTTATGTGTATGTGCTGAATTAGCATACTACTATTTGGTATTTAAACATTTTAAAAATTTAATACTAACTAAATGTTGATGAATAACGGTTATTACATAAGCGTATTACGTCTACCGTGATTACTACTATGATTTTGGTGATTATTGTGAACATAGTGACGACTCGCCTAACGCATATTTTATAAACACTATAGTTTTTATACCATGTACCATGTTATGCCGTGGCGATGCCAACGAAGCTGACCACCGTTAATTTATTATTATATATGTTATATATTATATATATAATAAATATTATTAAAACTACTAAAAAATTCTGGAATTAAATTTTTAAATTTAGTGGTGATAGAGGGATTAAAGGTGAACTATTAAAGCATTTCTTACCTAACCTGCCCAAACAATTTTTTAGCTCCTCCCATTTAAAAATCTTGGTTACGTCACTGGTTATAGCCATTTCTTAAAGTGAACAGTACATTTGAGCTACAAACGGTTTAATTTTTTCACAATATCAATACAGCTTTCGAGATTTATAAACGTTATTTAAAAATTGTCTAGAGTAGATGTTGATACGTTAAGAATTTGTAACAGTTTATTGTGGAACGTACTTTTGAACAACATTAGACACAATCATTTTTAAATTCGTTATTTATTGCAGTTTTTCATCTAAAGTTTAAATATAAAAAACAAAACCAACCGATGGTTGGGCTAAAAACGACCTGTAGTACTTATTACACTGATCTCCATCGTGAATTGTAATTAGGGTTTTGTTGGAGATTCGATTGGTTAATCGACATCAATAAATGTAATGCACTATTTGAGAAGAGCATACGAACATTTAATTTAATGAAGTACCAAAAAAATATATGTCGAGTAAGAATCAAATGAATTGGGGAGCCGTTAAGCTTTTCATTTTTGTTGAAGTTGAAATGCCGTAATATTTACATTTTCGCTGTTAAATGTTCACACAAATCGACTGTCATAGTTGACGGATGACTTAGTTATCGATTTAAATCGGAAATCGCGGTCACCTTTTATTTTAGCGAAACCGTGTGCATCGAATAAAACATCGAATAAAAGTATAAATGTTGTTAAAAAAACCAAATCGATAGCATTCGGGCGGGCAAAGTGACCCCCTCGGTTGACGCCGACATTTGCCAACCCGTGAGGGCGTAGAATTAGACTACTTACGGTCAAGTCGTGCAGTTGACGGTTGTTCCCGGTCTCGAAACACGCGGTGTGTGGCTGTAGCACCGCCGCGTCCGGATGCTGGGGTTCTTCCCCGGCGGCGGTCCACGGCGCGTCCGGTTCGTCGTCCGCCGCCGCGTCCAGCAGTTGCCGTTGCCGTGAGCCACCGCCATCGCGGTCGGCTGCGTCGGATCCCTCGTCGGTCGCCAGCACGTCGCCCGTCACTGTCGCTGGGGTAGCGGTACGTCCCTGCCGGCCGGCTGCCACGGGGCCGATTGCAATGACAGCGTCCGCATCCGTCGCGCCGACAGTGACATCGCGGTGATCGTTATCACCGTCACCGTTACCGTTGACGTCCGTGTACTGTGAAACGTAAACGTGTTATTTCGTTGCACTATGAATATGAGATTTTGGCCATTTCACGCGCTTATCGTGATACCACAGCGTCGTGTGGTGTGAGTACATCGATGTAGTGACTATACTCGTTCGCATACGGTAGGGTCGCGTTTATTCGAACACAGGATAATCCATAACATGTGGTATTCTGAACGGGCTTAAGTAATAACGCATCGCGATATATAAATACGTACATGTGTTCAAAATAAATAAGTTAATATTTTAAAGGAATATCTAGGTGTGAAATTGTATCTACATACAAAATAAAAATAATACTACTAATAATAATAATAATTTATTTCAATATGTAGACAGCGAGACATTTTTTCTTTTTTTTTAAGATATAGGTAATCCGAACGACCCCTTTCCCCAATTTCGTTAGAATTATCGGGACCTAATTATATTTCCAATATTTATCCCGTATACTTCAGTTATTTCGGATTTATAAATGATGTTTGCGAGTCCATGCATTTTCTTCATCCCGTTTAATCAAAACCATTGGATCACTATTTGACTATTTTATTGCTATTGTACGTACAATGTTCAAAATAACTTTCGTCGCTTTTTTTCGCACGCGTGTAATGTACATATCTTAACAGGTTTGCCGCATAAAGTTTATACGTCACTCAATGCGATTCTCAAACGAACAAGTATTTCGCACACGAAGTTATCGTTTCTCTACGGACCCGCGTATTGATATTTTATTGTTTTTCCGCGCTTCTATACGAGTACATTGGGACGAATTTACATGGCGAATACTTGATTTTTGTATTCGTACACCTATTCCACTCAAGCCCGCAATACTTTGCTTGTGCTCTCGCCGTATGCGCTCAGTACCGAAACAAGGATTCTTACAAAGAAGAGCTGTTGGCTTTGAATTAGACCTAGTGTCTTACCTACGAGACTACTAAGATTTAGTGGACGTTTTATTTTTTTTGGATTTCCAGCGCAGTGAAAATCTACGGTAATTCGATTATACTATTGTATTGTTACATACACGAAAAATACGGAAGAACACTAAAAACTTTTCGACTGAGGAACAGATAAAGTTTTTAAATCGAAGTATGTGGATCTTTTCCCATGTATACCTATTACTTCAAAACAATAGACTTTCGAAAAGTACGAAGTTAATTTCGGCTCACTGGTCACCATGCGCTCAAGAGACATTGCAATAGTGTGTTTCAGTTTGTTATTTAGTCCATTCGATGTTGTTACATTTCCGTTTCTTATTTTAATATTAAATTAATGCGTAGTTGTAAATAGCATTAATTCTTGTCAACACATGAAATGCTCAATTATTATGGAAATTACGGTGATTTTAAATTTTAAGTAAACATAACAATAAAGCTAATTACTCTTGAATTAATCGTCTTTTGTTTCTTAAATTGGGTAACTCAAGTGCACTTTAAATCCGTTACATAGATGTTTCTCGATTCATTATATCTGCACTATGCTTAGAAAACCTTGTTATTTTTACAAGTCAGTTGTCATTACACAAAACTTGGAAATGTTTTAATTTTATATTACGCAAGGCAAGGCTGTTAGCATACTACACTTCGTACATCATAATATGTTTAGCGGTATTTTATTATTTATAGTATTCTTCAGAAGAAGAGTAAAAGTACAATTTTATTTTATGAATAGAGTACATCACAAGCTATAGTTTTTTTAAAACATATTTATCATAAGCTGTAATTATACAAAAAAAATAATTTTTATTCATAACATAACAAAATATATTTACTATTAAAGTTTATGATTAAAGTTATCTTATTTAAAATATTCGTATTATCTGATTAATTTTAATTTAATTTTCACGTTACAACTTGTTACAAGGTTAGGAGTTCTTCGCTTCATTTTTCTGATTTATTTTTCAAATAAATAAATATATACGTTGGAAATTATTCTTAGAATGTAATTATTATTTTGATAACCTTTTTTTATTTGGGTTTTCGTTATTAAAATTATTTATTAAATTTTAGACTTTTTAATTTTTATGTAGAAAATTTATATTTGTTTTATTTAAATTGAGTCTCAGTATAATGTAATGTGTCTAGAAAGTTTAGATATCCTACATTTGTAAAGAAAATCATATTTTATGTTAACTTCAAAAACGGCTAACGACTTAAGTTTACTGACTAATAAAATTTGTATAGTATACTATGTATAGATAAGCGTTAAATAATTATTTAATTAAAAATGTATCGCATGTTATAACATAAGATCTTAACAATGATCATAAATAGAGGTCGGATTTTTATGATTTTACATATTTGTTTCTAGTCCATACAGTTAAATGGTAATGAAAATCTTAACGATTCATGAAACACAGAATTCACAAGAAAAAATGTATTTTACATAAAAAAGCATATTTTAAGGATTAGAGAATATTTAAAACGTCAGAATATTTGAGAATATTTTTGTAATATCGACATATAATTAACATATTTCACGTATATCAGCACTTTGATGGGGAGATGGTATTTTGCGCCATTTTTATTACTTGTAATTTGCGCCACCAATAGGTAAATTTAAGCGCGTATGTAATTTACGCCAAAATAAAAAAATTAAATATGTATTTTGCGCCATATCTAAAAATTAATTTTGGTAATTTGCGCCACAACAGAAAACAAAATGGAACATGTAATCTGCGCCACACTTTCAACTTTAATTGTAGAAATTTACCAGCAGATAAATTTACCGATAACATATCGGAAATGCGATATTACCAACGCGTGCCGTGTTCTACTAATAATAATAAGTACTGGCAAAATCGAATAGGTACGTCTTATATAATAAAAGTTACCAATTATATTATCGAATAATATTAATCAGCTGTATCTTGATATTTACAATTAGTCAGATATTAATCGCTTGTGCGTACATATTTTTTATTTCACATTTCAAAACTATATTAATGTATAAACAGTGTTGGGAATAGATAACTAATAATTTATCTAGATAATATAAAAAATAAAATATAAAATCTAGATAGTTATACTAAACTTCATCTAGATAAAGATAAAAATAAGTACATTTTTATCTAGATAAATATGAGATAATTTCATGTTTGATTTTGAAAATATTCAGGATACTACAGCCTACAGATATTAGGTAAAAAATTCATAATTAAAAACATTTTAAAATAAATATCATTTTTTAAACTCATTTCAAACATTAATAAACATAAAATATAAAATAATTTTTTTTGAAATAAACTTCATAAGAAGATGTCAAATCATTCTTTAACTTAATAATAAAAAAATCTTAGATTTGAAAAATAAAATAATAATACATTTCTGTCTTTTTTTTTTAAACAAATTTCAAACATTTTGAAAATAAACTTATAATATAAAGAGTTATTTTTTTTAAAATATAAATAATTTTTATCTAGATAACTTATCTAGATACATTTGTCTAGATATTTCCCAACACTGTGTATGAATAATAAATATATTAAATTATTTACTAATTTTAAAGTGGCGCAAATTACAATTTTAATAAGGTAACAAATGGCGCAAATTACATTTATTGTAGGAACACGATGGCGCAAATTACTTAATGCCCTTTTATTTAGTTTTGTGTGGCACAAATTACCAAAATTAATTTTTAGGTGTGGCGCAATTTACATATATTTTTTTTTTTGGAGGGGTTGTATTTGGCGCAAATTACATACGCCCCTTTGATGTATACAATGTTCACTAAATGATTTATTTCTGGATTTCCGAGTTTTAATAAAAATTTATTTCCAGGTATTCCTTATCAATTGCGATAACACATCGGTTATTTTGTTAGCTGTCTCGACCATTCTTCATCTACACTGTCTCGTCTTGTGTTGATATGCGAGTGCCCTATATTCATTAATTTAATTAATTAATCTAACTAAGTATATTTAAAACCAAATTAATAAAAAATACATTTAAACTGATATTTTTTTTTAATATTCAATTTGCATATTTAAGGACATAAAACATCATATAATTGGTATTTTAAAAGAATATTAAGAGAATATATTGCCTATTTTATATGACATAGAAACATCATTTTTTAAGGATTTTGAGAGAATATAAATCCGACCTCTAATCATAAGTTTCCATCTTTCTAGACGTACTTTATATAAATAGTACATACAGTGAATTTTAATTCGTATAATACGAGTACAAAAAAATAATAAAATACAATTCTCAATGTGTAGATATTATTAATAAAGTTGTACCTATATTCTATTATTAGTTTCTGCATTTTATTTAATTTTGATCATATTTGATATTTAATTTACATAAGACGTTATGGAGGTAAACTTTATGATATTCATTCCCTATCAAATCTTCAAATTCACTATAATGGATGTCATATTATCTCAAATACTTGAACTATACACGAATATGAGTTATATTCAAATCTTTTTTCGAGAACATCAAAAGTATTTTGTAGTTAAGTGAATGATTTAAGATTTTTCAAAAATGTTTAAAAAAAATACTGTTAAACAAAAAAGAAATTCTATATGAAAGCAAAGTATATATTTATACACAACGGAAAATTTTATAAACGTGCGTAGACAATTTAAAATATTTTAATTATATATCATTATTTATTTATTTATAACATTTCGTTATAATTATAGGATATTTGTTTGGGTGCACAAACTATCGAAGTTAACTTCTTCAATTTTGCTTGTAAAATATTTTGATGCACAAATACTTTTGATGGCTCACACTAACCGTATACGAAATTTATGAACTTTTAAGACACTAATCGTTCCAGATGGTGAAAAATCCATTAAACTGTCATTTCCAAGAAAACCGAAATAATAAATTTTATATTTTGTCACACAAGCAAGACGTAAATTAAAATTTATTATAAGTAAGGAAGTTGCAGTAGTTCCCTTCCAGAATATTTTATATTTCTCGAAATAACTACTTAGTCTCCGATCGCTATGGCATTGAATATGTTCTAAAGTATTTTATAATATACGAATCGATTCGTACCGGAATATGTGATTCACAGTTACGATAGCCGCCACTGTAATCAATTATTTTCTCTTTTTTATTATTTAAATATATAAATATTAGAATGTTGCTAGGAGACGGTTGCTAAGGGTTGTTGCTAAGGAATGATATGTAACGCTTTTTCGGTAACGCTTTTCGATTCTATGTGCCATAAAATGGCAATACGTAGTAAAAACTATAAATTAGTAATTGATTTAATTAAAGTTGTCTAATCGTATATTATTTCAACAAAATAGTTCCGATATCATAATTATTATATTTGAAATTTATGAAAATATCTCAAGTGGAATACATGTATTGAATAATTAAATGTCTAAAACTTTGATGGGTACCAAAAATTAAATTTTAGCTTTTCAATAAAGTGTTAAATATCTATTATAGAAATTAACTGTTAAATAAAATAATTCATTATAATTACATATTTATATAACGATTTACAAACAATTGAATCTAGTGAAATGGGTAGCACACGATTCCGCACATTATAACTTTTTCCCCACTCGATTCCGCACATTTTCACAATACAAAATATTTTTTTATTTACCCTGAATTTAACACGATTCCGAATAAAAATAGTTGCAACGTTGACAGTTAAAGGAAAAGAAAATTATAATACTAAATAAAACATAGTAAATGTAATTAAAAATGTATATCGAAAATGGTATTTAAATTTTTTCCCTTAATATATGACTCATTTACAATAAACGTGAACAACTTGTACTTATTTTTTATTAGGATTGTTAGCCGGATGATGATGTTCACCTTATGAGTTAAGGACTATTTTTTTTTCTGAATTTGAAAAAATAAACGCTGTGCAATTTTTGGCAGAAGAGCAGCGCCACTTTAAAAGTTGATCGCATTTGCGAACACCGACAAATCAATGTTTATAGTCCTTAACAACAGCTAGTTCCTTATTCCTCTCTGACACAATAATACGAATTTCGGAATTATTCATTTTAAATTATAAACACACACAACATTTATAAGTCAACAGTAAAACACAATAATGCGATCACAATATACGTACAAACAGGTATCGAACAGGTAACTGATGACTCCAGATAAAACATATGTAATACACTGCAAACTATTCAGATAAGCTAGTATATGGGGAAAAACTAAAATAATGTTATAATATGACATATATGTAATATTAATATCACCATTTTTATGTCTAAAATAATTTCTAAAATACAATCGGTAATGTCGCTAATTGATTTTGTGCGGAATCGTGTGAATGAAAAGGTATATACGGAATCGTGTAATGCGGAATCGTGAATTACCGAGTGAAATTTGGATGTCGAAAAAATAAAAACATACATTAGTTTTCATTAATAATGTGGCGACAATCAATAACGCGCGACGCTATCGAATTATCTATATATTTCGAGAATATTCGAGACTAAATATATTAATCACATATCATATCGAGAATGTTCCGGAATAATCAAGAAAGCTATCGCCTAATTATATACGGGAGAGATAGCCGACAACAACAACAGTCGTTCAGTATCCGACGCCGCGGTCACACACATACGTTATCGCCGTACTCGCCGCGTTATCGCTAATTGTATTATAACCGCCGCCGAAACGATCATTTAATATTTAATGTATTATTATTATTTCTTTTTGTATCAACATTGATTTCGTTACTATTTCTAATACACGTATTATAAATTTTTACTTTTAGTTTTTCCTTCTTTGCGAGTGTTGTAATTGTATAAATAGTAATTAATAAATTATTATTCAAAATAATTGTGTGTACCATTTACGAACTACCCACAAATTGGTGACCTCGACGTGATGGCAGAGACAGACGCAACGATTGCTCGAGTGGCTGTCAAAATACCAGATTTCATTTCGTCAGATCCCGAACTTTGGTTTGCTATGGTCGAAGGTAGTTTCGCCAGCGCGGGAGTCACAGCTGATAGTACAAAATTCGGGTATGTGGTTGGAGCATTACCGCCGAAATATGCAGTTGAAGTCAAAGACATAATTATGACGCCGCCCTCGGACAGTAAGTATGTCAAAATAAAACATGAATTAATAAAACGTCTTAGTGCCTCCCAAGAGGAAAAAACACGTCAACTTCTGGAGCGCGTTGAGATTGGTGACCGTAAACCGTCACAATTTTTACGCCACCTCCAAAGCCTGGCTGACTCTTCCGTCCCGGAAACATTATTAAAGACACTTTGGATGGGCCGCCTACCAAAAAGTATACAAGTGGCGTTAGCAATAGTTAAAGATAGTAAGCTTGAAGAACTCGCTGTCCATGCAGACAACATCGCGGATGCATCTGGTCCTTTGCTACCTCAAATAGCCGAGACAACGAGAAGTGACACTCTTGAAGCCATGTTCAATCTTAAAATGTCTCAACTTACCTTGAGTATAAATCAGGAAATTGCGGCGTTGAGAAGTGAAGTGTCAGCGATCAATACTCGTCCCTCGCGTAACCCGGACTCAAGACCAAGTACTTACCGCTCAAGATCTCGATCTCGGAGCCGTACTCTCCATGGCGCAGATGGATTATGCTGGTATCATTGGCGTTATGGATCTCAGTCACGAAAATGTAAGGAACCTTGTACCTATAATTCGGGAAACGTGACGGGTCATCACTGATGACGGCCAGTGAGCCCAGTCCGTCCCCACGCCGTCTATTCATTACTGATCGAACTTCTCAAACTCAATTTCTCATCGACACGGGTGCCGACTTATGTGTTTATCCACGTAGTGCTGTTCCAGACCGACGAGTAAAATCCGATTACGTCCTATCAGCAGCCAATGGCACGCCCATTAACACCTACGGTACTATCACGCTCAGTCTCAACTTCGGACTTCGTCGAGATTTCATTTGGAGATTTGTGATAGCGGAAGTATCCAAACCCATCATTGGTGTGGACTTCTTAAGTCATTACAATCTTTTGGTAGACGTGCGTAATCAATGTCTTTTAGATGGTGTTACACGACTTACCGCTCATGGTCACGCTGCTGAATCCTCCATACCATCCATAAAGATCGTCGTGGGAGAAACGAAATACGACGGCTTACTACGGAAATTTCCCGAGATCACTCGACCGTATGGAGCGCCTAAAGACATTAGGCATAGCACCAAACACTATATTCAAACGACACCAGGACCCCCAGTATCTTGTAAACCACGACGCTTAGCACCTGATAAACTCAAGGCAGCAAAAAAGGAGTTTGAAGCTATGATCCAATTGGGCATTATTCGACCGTCCCAGGGACCTTGGGCATCACCATTACACTTGGTATCAAGGAACACAACTGATGCCTGGCGTCCTTGTGGGGATTACCGTGCTCTAAATGCTCGGACTGTTCCAGATCGGTACCCGGTTCGTCATATTCAGGACTTTGCACACTTTCTCCACGGTAAAACGATTTTTTCAACAATCGACCTAGTCCGAGCATATAATCAAATTCCTGTAGCTGAAGAAGATATTCCTAAAACCGCAATCGTGACACCATTTGGACTTTTCGAATTCCTCTTTATGTCTTTTGGGCTTCGAAATGCAGCACAATCGTTTCAACGATTTATTGACGAAGTACTTTTTGGGCTTGATTTCTGTTACAGCTACATTGACGACATCTTGGTGGCATCTGTTTCTGAGGAAGAGCACATCAAACATTTACAGATCATTTTTGAGCGTTTACGTGAATACTCTCTGGTTGTCAATCCAAAAAAGTGCGTTTTTGGACAGTCAGAAGTAAAGTTTTTGGGCTACATGATTACTAGAGAAGGAACACGTCCTCTACCTGACAGAGTCACTGACATTTTAAGCTACAAGAGGCCATCGTCCGCTAAGGGTCTACGACAGTTCTTGGGTATGTTAAACTTCTATCGTCGTTTTATACCTGGAGCTTCAGACGCACAAGCACCACTAAGTGACCTTTTGGTACCCAATTTAAAAGGTAAGTCACCTATTAACTGGACACCATAGGCTATTTTGGCTTTTGAAAAATGCAAAGAGAAACTCGCTACAGCCACACTTCTCGCACATCCATGTGACAACGCTCGACTGGCTATTGTAAGTGATGCTTCAAACACCGGGGTTGGCGCAACTCTCCAACAGTTCGTCAATGATGTGTGGCAACCTCTTGCTTTCTTTTCCAAGAAGCTCACAGCGACCGAGACGAAATACGGAGCTTACGATCGAGAACTTCTCGCGATATACCTTGCTGTCAAGCATTTTCGGTATATGGTGGAAGGACGCGATTTTGTTATATTCACCGACCACAAACCCATCACTTTTGCATTTCAGCAGAAATCGGATAAATGCTCACCACGACAATTCAGACACCTAGACTTTATCTCACAATTCACCACGGATATTAGGTATGTTCCAGGTAAGCAGAATATCGTGGCTGATACTTTATCTCGCGTTGACGCCTTGTCAGAGACAATAGACTACACTGCATTAGCGATATCACAACAGGGAGACGAGGAATTAAAGAAATACGAAAAAGAAAACACTGGACTACAACTCAAGCAAGTTCAATTACCAGGTACGAATGTCTTAGTGTTCTGTGACCTATCAACTTCAACCGCCAGGCCCTTTGTCACAAAGCCATTCAGACGTAAAGTTTTCAATAATATACATCGACTTGCACATCCAGGTGTTAAGGCCACGACGAAGCTTGTTAAACAACGATTCGTGTGGCCAGCCATTGACGCAGACTGCAGACATTGGGCGAGGGCATGTGTAGAATGTCAACGAGCCAAAATCACGCGCCATGTCACAGCACCTCTTGGTTCATTTTCTTTACCATCTCAAAGATTTGAACATGTTCATTTAGATCTAATCATTATGCCTTATTCCGAAGGATTTCGCTATTGCCTCACGTGTATCGATAGATTTACTCGATGGCCTGAGGTAATTCCATTGGAAGATCAAGAAGCGGAAACCGTAGCACGAGCCTTCTATACGCATTGGATCGCGAGATTTGGTACCCCTCTTCGTATCACAACAGACCAGGGAAGACAATTTGAGTCATGCCTTTTCAAGCAACTTAATGACTTGACTGGCACGAACCATCTTAGGACCACGGCCTATCATCCTTCAGCAAATGGCATGGTGGAACGAAGCCATCGGCAGCTTAAAGCCGCCATTAAATGTCATCAAAATAATCGATGGACAGAAACTCTTCCGACAGTCTTATTGGGTATCCGAGCAGCTTGGCGCGACGATCTTAAATCCACCTCGGCAGAATTAGTCTATGGAGAGCCACTTAGACTCCCAGGCGAATTCCTAACGTCAAAAGATAATGCCGCCAAGTTCGACGACGCAGCTGAGTTTATCAAAGATCTTCGACATCACATTCAGCAGATCCGACCTGTCAATGGTACGCGACATGGCGATAAGAAGAACTTTGTTTTCAAGGATCTTGCAACCACAGAGTACGTATTCATTCGACATGACGGACCCAAAAATGGAATACAAATGCCCTATGATGGTCCCTATCGAGTCATAAGTCGAAATATAAAAACTTTTGTCATTGATATAAAGACAAAAAAAGTTAGAGTAACTATAGATAGACTTAAACCGGCCTACATCATAGTAGACGACCATTCTAAGGAAGATATTTCGAGAGAAATGCAGACACCTACACCGAATACCATTACAAAGGAGGACCAAAGGACACGTTCCGGAAGAAGAGTTCGTTTTCCAGACCGTCTCCAAGTAGGTTTTGTTTGACTCCGTCACTGGTAGGGGAGTGATGTGGCGACAATCAATAACGCGCGACGCTATCGAATTATCTATATATTTCGAGAATATTCGAGACTAAATATATTAATCACATATCATATCGAGAATGTTCCGGAATAATCAAGAAAGCTATCGCCTAATTATATACGGGAGAGATAGCCGACAACAACAACAGTCGTTCAGTATCCGACGCCGCGGTCACACACATACGTTATCGCCGTACTCGCCGCGTTATCGCTAATTGTATTATAACCGCCGCCGAAACGATCATTTAATATTTAATGTATTATTATTATTTCTTTTTGTATCAACATTGATTTCGTTACTATTTCTAATACACGTATTATAAATTTTTACTTTTAGTTTTTCCTTCTTTGCGAGTGTTGTAATTGTATAAATAGTAATTAATAAATTATTATTCAAAATAATTGTGTGTACCATTTACGAACTACCCACAATAACTAATAATCATTAATAATCAAAATAATCCGCACTGAAATTAACTTATATGCATATTTGTACCTGTGATATCAACCTGAAAAAACCTTCGCCGTCGAAACCGTTCATGAATATACTTAAAACAATCAAATTATGTTAGTTATTTTATTTTGACCGACGAATTACCATGAACGCGTGCATCACCAAATTCTCAAACACGTTCCGGAAACCATAAGAAACCATGTAACGATCGCGGCCCATGCGTAAAAACGCTTCTGACATTCTAACGGGGATACACTTACTTTTGGTATTCCTTTGGGTCGGGCGAGGTGTATGCCGCCGATATGCACGATGTCTGGCGTCAGTGGACGAGCGGGTTCGGTGATGAAATGTGTGTTGGAAAAAGTCAAGGACGGTTTGACGAGATCGATCCTGTCGAACGGTTGCGAGTCGGAAAGCCTTTGTTGGCGGTCGGTGTACCACGTTAAGAACGAACAGTGAACGGTTAACAATGTGTTGGTTAGACGTTCGGTGAACGTTTTGGGCACGCCGTCACGGGACAGGACGTGTGCGACGACCGCGGGATTGGGGACGTGGCCGAACAACGAGCGTTCCATGTATGTGAGGACCGGTGCCGCCACAACATAAATCAACGGGACACGGAGCACGGTGGCCAAGTACGACACGCACTCGGACAGCAACGGTGAAATGACGACCACGTCGAAGCCGGCCGAGGGACCGCGGTTGTTGCGCAGGATGTCTGTCATCCGCGGGTGTTGGAAAATCGTCTCGCAACTAACGCGCGTGACGTTGGCTAACAAGGGCATCAAGCTCGTCACGACTGCGACTCTCTTGGTCAATTCCATTGCGTCCAGCCCAACGCCGCCCTGCATGATGCCGTCGTTCACGAGCACCTCGGTGTAGCGCTCTCGGTCGCCGTCCAAGTACGGCGTGAACACGGTAACGTTGTGCCCGCTGTCGGTCAGCGCGCGCAGCACCGCGCTCATAACGTTCCATTGGCTCTTTCTCGGCAAGCTCTGTACCGCCAACACATTCATCGCCGCCGCGTTCGGTGTCCGTACCAGAACCGCTACGCACAATAACGCGGCGAACATCACGGCCACGGAACCTCGACCCAGCGACATGGTGATTGATTCGATTATTCCGTTGGTCGAAAACGACAGCAAAACGTCTAACACTCGAACGATTTTGTTTGGTCCGGCTCAAACAACGGAATCAGTACTACGACTGTTCGACACTGATTTCAACACGTTATAATAAATAGGATTTATCACCAATCTCCGCATATAAATCACGTGTTTGATGTAAAAGGTGGTAATTGATATTAGTATGAACCGTGGACCTGTTATCTTCAAACTAATTGAGTGTACAGTTATCAATATTTTTTTTTCAATTAGACATGATGAGTATTTTGATCCATCGTTCATTTTTTTTTTTTCTACAAGAAAATAACCACTTATATGTCCATTCAAAACTAAAAAAGTATAACTTTTACCACTCATAAATTAAACATTATTTTGATATTTTTCTGTTTTAATGTAAAAGTATAGGTGCATATAAATTATATCAATTTTCAATAAGTGTGTAACTATAACAATATTTTGGCAATTGTCTAAGTGAACGAATCTTATTATTCATATATGACTGAGTGATAATATTATGATAATATTTTTGGATATAAACATCTTATAGGGAAACCCTCAAAAAAACTAACTCAAAATACGTCATTGCATATATTGCTGTATAATTATAAATAATATTTTTTATGTATTTTTAACTTAGCTCGATTTAAAATTTTTAGATACTTATTTCTTACTCTGACAACAAATATAATTTCCCTTTTTCTCAACGGACAGTGAACAGTGTGTCCCTATCTTTAATGTTGTTCTTGTAATCACAAATTACAACCTCTGAAGTTTGTATGTTTCACTGTAAAAACAAATATTTTAGATGCTTAATAGAATTACCTTGAATAAAGTTGTTAATGATTTTAAATTTGGTTGTCACAAAAATTATTCAAATGGAGATATTAGATGGATGTGTACAAATAAAAACTGCAGAGCTTTTTATTATATTTTTTTATTATATCACTGAGGCGCGCTCCTTTCAACGAGCGCCCTGGGCGTAGGCCCAGGTGGCCCACCCCTAACGCCGGCCCTGCATGTATGGTTAAAAATAATATTGTTTAACAAATGGATGTTTTTACATATTAAGCAGTATTACGTAATATACCAACACATTAAATGTCTATAAAACAATATTAAAGTTAATTTACTCGTATCATATTACAATCGGTGAGAACTGTCAACCGGTTGGTGTCTCGCACACAAATATTGTATTGTCATTACGATTTACACTGTCATGAATAAAAGACTAAATTATATCACGTTCAAGTTATTATTTATATTGATACGACTCAACAGATGTAATAAGGGAGACTTTTATAAAATTAAATGTAACCAGTTCGATTCTTACCCAAATATTGCATTTATTTTAATTATTAATATTATTATTATTATATAATTCGTTATTATATGTATTATCAAATAAAAAACATCGGCAAACAAAATTACTTCTAATCACATTTAATATTATGACAACAAATATCGGTTATTATCAAGAACTGATAAATACGTTAACATCAGCGACGATAATGGGGAGTTGTGGTCATAGGCGCAATTTGGGTTAAATTTATGGGGGTGCTAGATTTAAGTTGACCAAAGTGACTCGTGGGGGGCTTTGCCCCCCACACCCCCCTACGGCCTTACCACAACACCATTTATACATTCATCGCATTAACTTATTAATCTATAATTTATAAGAAAATAATATTAAAGAAAATAAAACACAGATTCAAGGTACCTATATAAATACAGGTAAATACATTTTTTATTTTTATTTAATTATTATATTAAAGATATACGTCTTTGAGTCAAACCAAAGTTATTTATAATTTTATCTTTATCAATTTTAGTGCTAAGATCTCTCTCAATACTGATAACTGACAAATCGGTAAATTTCGATTGTCCCATACTTGTCCTAAGCCAATTCTTTATACGACGCATCGACGAAAAAGACCTTTCACAAGTAGCCGAGCTTATAGGAATTGTCAATCCTACTTGAATAAGTTTAAATAAATTTGGAAAAACATCTTTAGTCACCACTTTCTTTATTCCTTGTATATCAAAATCCAAATTTCTATTTTGTATACAATTTCTTGTCAGCAACATTTCAGCTTTTAATGACATTAAATCAATATTTACAACATCCTGAAATTATATCACCCTCACGTGATTATTTTATTTACAGAATTAATCTATATTACATTAACTAACCTTGTAATGATTAATGAAATATGAACCTTTTTCAAAATCCATTTTCATAAATTTGTCTAATGAGTTAGCTAAAACTAAACTTTCATCCGAAAAACGGTACTTTAAATTGACAATAACAGAATCAATTATTTGAAAATAAATGATTTTCCAATGCTCATTGTCAATTGTTCTACATTCCGACTCACTTTGTTGTCCAGTTAAGGTTTCAAGATTATAGCTCTGTAAGTGATGTGGCTCTTGGCGTTTACGTTTAGATTTTGTTCCTAAGGATATAAAAGTAAAAACATTAATACTTTTAGGTACCTATTAATGTTAAAAATATCTTATTCTTGACACATTTTTAAATTATTAATTCTTACCAGAGTTTGATAATTCCAATGTTATTTGGTCAGTTTGATTAACTATAACGTCATCTTTTTCTACAATTTCAATGTCCGGGTCATCAACAACCTCAGAATTCATCTAAAAAAATTTAAAAATATAACAATAATTAAAATTATCATTAAGATGATTATAAAGAATGTTTTTTTCTGTATTTAATAAATATCAAAACTTACTTCTTGGTGTTTATCATTTTTTGACTTTTTTTCAAAATTGAAAATATTAAAAATCTTTTTAGTATTTTCCATTATAAACTTTAAAGCAATAACAACATTAACAACTTGAGTAATAATAATATTATTCAATTTTCTTAGCAAGGGTAAACAGTAAACGCCTAACTTACACCTTACACGTACCACGTACGACGCACAGGATTCACGATTCAGACACTTGAGTGTGGACTGATGGTGGAACGTGTGTGTTTTCACAGAAAAATGCAATTGAAATGGTCACCTCGGAGTTCGGATCGACAATAAATTGATTACGCGCGTTCTATTTTTAGACGATTTTTGTATTTACCAGATTCGTGAAAGAAATTGATAAGCTAACGGGATACTCGAATATTCGATATCGATAGACGTTTCGGCGTAATCGTTATCGACTATCGTTCTATGAAGTATAAAATCTTCTTGTGTTATTAATACATAGTAATATATTAATCAATATAAACAATAAATTACCCATAATATTATATAAGATAGGTATTATTATATAATATTTATATTATTATTATTATGAAAGTGAAAAGTCTTAGAAATAAATTTATTCTAATGCCTATGGGCTATGACATAATATGAAAAGTAATAACAAATAAATTTTGGGGGTGCTAATATGAAATTTGGGGGTGCTAAGCACCCCCAAGCATCCCCCAAATTGCGCCAATGGTTGTGGTACAAGGAAAGGTGATTGTGCTGGTAATGATTATGTGCTCAGCGACGGCGGCGACCACTTTTAAGAGGAGAAGGTGGCAGAAGTCCCTAAACATTCCTACTAATTATAATATTTTAGTTAGTAATAATTTTTTCTTAAATATAGGCTTATTTATTTTTATTTATTTTTTGGTCAATTCATCAAATTTATAAACTTAATATCCGTTTCAAATATTAGTTTAAATATATTAAAAATAAATTATAAATATAGCACCCGTTACTGGAATGGAGTTAACTTCAGTTCCATTACAAATTAAAAAATCAAATGTTAGTATTAGTCAAACACACCTTACATTATTATATAAAATATTAATATTAATTTTTTTTTCACGTCAATGTATTTGTATAATTTTTTTTTTTTTTTTAATATACAATTTATTTATTAGTACAGGAACTTTTTCGGTGGCATTTAGAATTACAAAGTAAATTATTTTTTAAACATATGCACCGTTTTGTGGTGCACTTTTTTTGGCATGTATATTTAAAAAACACTTGTCCATTACCAATTGATTGGGATTCGGATGCTTTTCGAAGGCAAATATCTACATCTGGAACGTCACTAAGCGTAATAAACTTTTCTGTGCATAAATTAAATTGTGACCTCGCGTAAAGTTTTAGTATACCGTATTTAGTTCCTAAAACAAAATTATTTGAATTATTAATAAATAAATAAATAAAAAATGATAAATAAAAAAAAATTACCTAAGCGATAAAATCCGTCGGTTGTTTTTTCTAATACAATTGCAGTTATAGATTGTGGATCACATTTTGACCTGTCAACATCTGGAATTTTGACTCGTACGTTACATCCTTGAAGAGCAGGTGGATGAGATATATCTGATTGTAGTTTCATTCTTTTAGGTTGACGTTCTAAGCATTCTTTTGCTTTTTCTCTTTTATTGGAAATATTTTCTTTATTTATGCAAAGTTGACACAATTCTTCCTCGGTATTCCCTTCATTTTCCATAAATATATGTTTGCATATTAAACAGTTATTTTTCTTTAAATCTTTGTTAATTTTATTATTTAAACTTTTGTCTGTATACAAAACCCATATTTATATATTAACTAGTAAAACCGTGTAATTTATATATTAACGAACATATTTAGGAATTTTATAGAATAACTAGTTATTTAATAAAATAACGTATTACATACATTACCGCTAACATATATATATATATATATATATATATATATATATATATATATATATATATGTATATCAAAAAATTTAGCCAAGCAAATCATTCATGTCTTAATTTCATAGACCTGATAATAGTATAATAATCTATTATCAGGTCTATGCTTAATTTATTATTATTTATTAACGCTAAACGGCAATATTGCATGGGTACAAACAATTCACAAATAATTTAATGGTAAGATTTGCTTATTATTAGGAATTATTTATTATATAATATAAACTTCATATAGATACTATATATACTATACTTTAGGGCTGACGGTGTTGAAAATAATTTTCGGTATTACGGTATTGATTTCAATACCGGTTTGAAACGGTATACCGAAAAATCGAACTGTTCCGGAATACCGAAAAACCGAACTGTTTCGGTATAGCTAAACAATGATATGGTACGGTATACCGAAATAAAAAATAAAATCTAATTAGTATCGATATTTTTTACTATAATATTGTTTCACAGTATATTATACTGTATGTTTTTACATTAGGTATACTGTATATAATATTATAATCTATATTATTGCCATTGATACTAGAAAACAGCAAGCACTATAACTTGCACATAAAATTTTTGTTTACTTTAAATTAAGTTAATTTATGTAAATTATTGTACTGTGCTTCAATATTTTGAAAAATCATAAGTAGGTTATTACTAATAATACAAATGGATTTTTTTAAACTATCCCTACCTATCGGATATCGACATATATAGGTACCTATAAAACAACACGATTACATGAATAGGTATTTTTTATCTTTATATTGCTATAGTATAGGTTAAAATTTTAAAATTAATCAATTTGAAGCAAAGTAACTTACCTAAATGATAGTTACTATAATCGTTTTGATGTTATACCTACTTGTCCAAATTACTATTTTATGCTAATTGAATGTGTTATAGCAAAAATTTGTCAATAACTAATTTTAAATTTAATTAATATTGCACTATATTACTTAAGATAAAAATTAAAAATTAATTTAGATATTTCACTGCAAAAAAAGATGAATGCAGTAAATATTTTAATCCAAAAACGGTTCACTTATTACTTAATCTTGGTAAAATAATATATTTTTATGATTAATAAAAAATGAAACTATTTCAAGTCATCTAAATTGACGATACTTCTAAAAATAATAACTTACAGAACATAAATAAATGTGCTGTTTACACAGTAGGAATATAAAAAGTTCACTGTAAATTATCCAATCTGCAAGCATATCATGTTAGTAAGAAAACATTTAATCAATAAATCAAGAATTACATACACTTTTTGTTGATTTCAAAAAGGCGTATGATAGCATCAACAGAGAAAGCATATACAACATTTTAGAACATTTTCGAATCCCATAAAAACTTATCGGATTAATTAAGGCCACTTTAAATAGGACTATGGTAAAAGTGAAAGTTGATTACGTACTATCGAGAGAAGTTCAGGTGAATACAGGCTTACGGCAAGGTGATGCTCTGTCCCCAATTATTTTTAATTTAGTTCTAGAAAAAGTAATTAGAATGATGAATATTTCACCAGATAAAGGATGAAACTCGATGACACATCAATAAGTATTCTAGCATACACAGATGACATAGTGCTTTTAGGGAATAATATAAATACAGTGAAAAGTATTTGCGAAAGACTTATAACAGCGGCGAAAAGAGTAGGATTGCAAATTAACGAAGAGAAAACAGAATATATAGAAATAAGTAGACAACGGTACGGAAAACAAACAGAGGAGTTTCTCAAGGTAGGACCTTATAGATTCAAAAATGTACCACAATTTAAGTATTTGGGTTCAATGATCACCCAATCAAATAATATGGAGTATGAAATTCTTAAAAGGATCCAAATGGGTAACAAGTGTTATTATGCAATGGATAACTTACTTAAGTCAAGAATTCTCTCAAAGACACTAAAAGTTCAGATACTACCACACTAATAAAATCTATAGTACTATACGGAGCACAATGTTGGACCGTAAGGAAAAGTGACAAGTCAAAACTGAGAGTCTTTGAAAGAAAAATATTAAGAAGGATATATGGACCATGTCATGACCTGCAAACAGGTGAATGGCGTAAAAGACACAATGAGGAGTTACATCACCTATATAATAGACCGGACATAGTTAAGGAGATAAAAAGAAGAAGATTGGAATGGGCAGGTCATGTATGGAGGAAACCTGATGCTTTGACAAAGACGGTCTTACAAGAGAATCCAAGAGGGGAAAGACCACTAGGAAGACCCCGTGCAATGGGAGGATTGTGTCATGGAGGGTTGTAGCAGTTTCTCTGCCATATGCTGGCACAAAATCGTGAAGGACGGAGGCAGTTACGTTTGGATGTTTGGTCTAAAAGGCCGTAAACAAAAAAAAAAAAAAAAAACTTTTAGAAATATTTATATATATATATATTTATTATAATCATTACAATTTCCTCGTTGATACAGTTTTCACGGTATACCGTTTGTACGGTTTTTTTACGGTATACCGTTTAGACGGTTTTTTACGGTATACCGTTTACCAAATTAATTTGAAAAGACCGGTATACCGAAATACCAGTACACCGATATTTACGATATACCGAAAATACCGTCAGCCTTACTATACTTATGGCTTTCTTATTGTTCTTTGCTTATGGTGACCAGACGTACTCTTTTTCGTAGGACAGTACTCTTTTTTGTTGCGTGTCCTAGTGTCCTTAACAATAGTGTACATGAAATTGTACTTTTTTTTAAAAAAAATATTATAGGCTAAATATATGTTTGTGCTTTTTTATAATTTGTTTATTAACCAACTTATATTTTATGCTTAGGACTAAAGCATTTTGATTGGTTGGTAGCGTGGTTAATTATATTTTTTATCTGTTTTGTTTTATCCGTGATAGTGGTTATGACACTACCACGGTTGTATGTATCTACAATTACTGAAGATAAAATTTCATGGAATAACAGTTAACAAAAATAAACGATAAATGTTAACTGCGGCGAGTACGACCTACAAGAATACGTACCCAAAAATAATATATTTTTAAATTGTTGTATGAGTCCACTACGTAGAAAATTTTCATTTAATTTAAATCTATAAAATGAGTTTATTTTTATAAAACCGACTTCAATATCTCCTTATATTGTGTACTGTGAAATATGTAAAATTAAATTTGATGTATTAAATGGCGGACGCAGCAATATAACAAATCATATCAAAAAACAAAAACATCAAGTAGCCTTAAATATTGCTGCATCTAGTCAAAAGGTAAATATTTTTTTTAAAACAAATGATCTTACTAATGAAAATTTACAATTTTCCTCAAAAGAAGGAACTTGTGCTTGTCACACTATCAAACACATGTTATGTTTTTGTAGTAAATATGTAGGAAATATATAAATAAAGTTTGTATTAATTTGTCTAAATTTTACCCTTGGTATTTTCCATAATTTATCCTATAGTTTGTTTACTTTAAATTACTTAAATTTAAAATATTTTCATCAAAAAGACACATACTAAATGAGTTGACATTATAAGTTTAAATAATTGGTTTTTATAGTTGACAATAATAATAAAAATATGAAGTAATCAAATAAAAAAAAAAGAACCGGATGGGCCTCGCTCTGCTGTACACTTGGGTGGAGTGCGACTCTTCATAGAATAGGTCATTATAATGGATTTGTTAAATTTGAATGCAATGATAGATATCATTGTATACGAATAACGATTCTGAACGGAGTTCATATGTTTGTCTAGGATATAATACATTGTTATTTATAAACATTGTAAAAAGTATATTTTATTTTGAAACGATAAATATATTTTTCAATTAGGATGGGTTGGCAGTTGCATACAGCGATATAGTTTGTCAGTCTAGAACATTCTACATTATATTATATTTTACATGTAATTTTATGTCAATATTCGATGTTCAAACGCTTATAAAAAAAAATTGTGCCTATGGATTTTAATAATTTTTGAATGACATTAAGAACTACTTCTGTGGAATCTTCGATTAAATTTTCAAGTATTTTGTAGTAGCCAAATTTTTTTTATCACCGATTATAAAAATAAAATGTAAAAAAATCGAATATTTTAAATGACTATAAGTGGCTTAAAAATCAATATAATATTTTGAAAAAAATATGACATAAAGGATATACCAATCTTAACAGCTGGTAGAAATTTCAAAAATCTGTGACTTATACTTTTTGAATTATAACAAATATTTAAAATCGTCTGAGAATAAATCGCTATTTTATGCAGTTTCGTAAATATTTAAATTTCAAACAGTCATACAATTTTTTCCTCTTAGTCCGGTAGAAATTTTTTTAAAGATTTTTGAAGAGTAGCTCATAGATAACCTAGTGTTAAAATTTTGAACCTTAAGTATGAACAGAAAAAATTTTATGAATTTTTATCTACAAAATAACTTGCAAATTATCGTGATTTTTACACATTTTATACAAATTTGAGCATTAAGGGCTTATAAAAAAAAAATTGAGTTAACCGATCACCGATATTTTTTAGTTACGATAAGTTTAACTTATTATAAACCTAGTATAAAATTTTCAAGAGTTTTCGCTCAACCAATTAAATTTTATAGATGTTTAAAAACAAAAATTTAACAAAAATCGAAAATTTAAATTGTCTATAAATAAGTCAAAATATGTCAAAATACTTTGAAATCTTAACCATGTATAGAGAACGTCAATATAAAGATTTGGTGAAAATTTCAAGTTGTTGCGGTTTTTCATTTTTGAGTTAGAGCATTTTAAAAAAAAACCGATATCTTTGTCAGTCTAGAATATTATACATTATATTATATTTTACATGTAATTTTTTGTCAATATTCGCTGTTCAAACGCTTATAAAAAATAATTGTGCTATGGATTTTAATAATTTTTGAATGACATTAAGAACTACTTCTGTGGAATCTTCTATTAAATTTTCAAGTATTTTGTACGAGCCAAATTTTTTTTATCACCGATTATAAAAAAAAAAATGTAAAAAAATCGAATATTTTAAATGCCTATAAGTGGCTTAAAAATCAATATAATATTTTGAAAAAAATATGACATAAAGGAAATACCAATCTTAACAGCTGGTAGAAATTTCAAAAATCTGCGACTTATACTTTTTGAATTATAAAAAATATTTAAAATCGTTTGAGAATAAATCGCTATTTTATGCAATTTCGTAAATATTTAAATTTCAAACAGTCATAAAATTTTTTCCTCTAATTCCGGTATAAATTTTTTTAAAGATTTTTGAAGAGTAGCTTATAGATAACCTCGTGTTAAAATTTTGAACCTTAAGTATGAACAGAAAAAATTTTATGAATTTTTATCTACAAAATAACTTGCAAATTATCGTGATTTTTACATATTTCGTATAAATTGGAACTTTGAGCACTTATAAAAAAAAATTGTGACTTACGATTTTAGATTTTTTTTTATCAGTTAAGGAACAACTTATAAGAAACCTTGTATTAAATTTTCAAGATTTTCTAGGCAGCCAAAAAAATTTTATCGTTATTTAAAAAAAAAATACTTAAAAAAATTGAAAATTTCAATTGTCTATAAATAGCTTAATAAAAGTCAAAATACTTTGAAAATTTAATGGTGTATAGAGAACGCTAATCTAAACATTTGGTGAAAATTTCAAGTATTTACATCGATTAGTTTTTGAGTTATAGCAAAATAAAAAATTTGATTATGTCGAAAACTGGTTTTGCGTAAAAACTCCCGTTTTTCCCAAATTTTTTTATGGTTTTTCCCGTCGCATTTAAAATTTATTGGAAATTTTTAACTTTTGACCCCCCAAAGTACCAAATAGATTCACTTTCCTTTCAGAAAAGTTGCTACATAAGGCAATCGAAGCATTTTTACTGCCCCAAAACGTGTCGACAGACACGAAAAAAAAAAAAAAAAAAAAAAAACACACATCATTGTAAAATCAATACATTCTTCACTCCGTTCAGAATCTAAAAAACCTAAGGTATATGGGCTATGCCTATGATATAGATAAAACATGTAGAATAGTATATGCGTCAGACAATTATGACAGAGGAGGAGCTAAATTTTAAAATTTTTATATCTGGTCCCATAACTATACTTGTAGTGGAGTAATTCATTGAATCAATATAAATCAATGAATCGATTCATTTAAGTGATTTTAATTAAGAGAATCAATTCACTCAATTGATTCATATTTCCCATCCCTATTGGCAACGTTTAAACATAACCTGCCAATTGATGGAGAAACCAGTGAGGCACTAGTGCGCCAGCAGATGTCATAGCTAGTCGAACAAATATTTTTGTTTTGCTGGCGAGTTGAATTCCCCCTCCACTAAAATTTTGTTTATCAACAGTCGGGTACGGGTAATTGTCAGAAAAATGATAAGAATGCATAACCACGATTTATACCAGTTCTCTAGCAGTAACGCCAACGTGAACAAAAATCATCGAAATAAAAGTCGACATATAGACAACATTGATGACAAAATCTTTATATTATATATAATTATAATATTAAAATATGTATTAAATAAAAAAAACATTTTATATCTTTAGCACGCCTATTAAATAAATTAAATAAAACTATTTTATAATTACCTAATAATTATTAATACATTTAATAATTGTGGCATTTCTGAATGTTAACGAATTATTAAAGTTTATTTTATTAGATAGATTTGACATAGTAATCACGTAGAATTAACTTCAAAGACTTTACCATAATTAGCCTGTACATTTCATTCATAATACTTGTTACTTATGTTATAACTTAAAGCAAATGGATGAAGATACAAAGCTAGCTAAAGAAACTCTTATTTTACAAAAAAGAAATGCAAGACTTATTAAAAATTGAGACTGAAAATAAGAGAAAATCTGCAGACAAAAACCAAGTTCCTATAAGAAAAAACCTAGTTATTAGTTCTAAGGATGTTACTAATTTAGGGGAAACAAGTTCTGAAGCACAACAAATCAGAAAAACCCTGAATGTGGGTTATTATGTCATTGCGATTTATGAGGGAGAATATTGAATAATATTAAATACCTACTACTGTATCCAGTAATATGTTATTCAATTGTAACTGAATTATAAATTATAAATTATTTTATTATCAAACTTAATTAATGACAAATTTTAAAATGTAATAACGAACATAACTTGTTATTTTTAAATATGTGCACATTTTTATTTTTTAACAGCCTTGTAATGTACTTGAATAAAAGTATTCGAATACTTAGTTTATTTATTTTCTATTTTAATTACATGAAAAAATTTATATATATTAAATTACCTGTGATTTTTATATATGTGCATATTTTTAGCAGTCTTGTAAAGTACTTGAGTAAAAGTATTCGAATACTTAGTTTATTTATTTTCTCTGTATAATAAACATTAAACGTGGTCTGCGTCTACCTCCAAAATATCAACAGCAAAATATTAAATGTTAAATGTGAAACATCGAAAAGCAGAAGCAGCTATATTTATGTATATATTTTACAAGGTTGGCAACACTCTTGTTGTCGTATAACCATAATATTTAACCGACAAGTAACCACTCTTATAATTTTTCTGACAACCACCATTCTCCGTCAATAGTCAATAATAATTAATGATAAGTTAAAATATCAAACACTTGCGTGCAATTTATTCGCGAATTTGCTATAAAAAATCGAAAATGCATAGTTGTTGGAGTGAGGAAACAACTTCAAAATTCGTTCAATTATACCGCGAAAATGATAACCTTTGGAATATATATTCTCCTGAGTATCGGAATCAAGATGCCAGAAATGCGTCAATGCAATCTATCGCTAGTGAATTAAATATTCCTAACTTTACTATAAAAGACGTATCAAACAAAATTAAATCTTTGTGGTCAACATTCTATTTAGAATTTGCGAAAGTTGAAAAAAGTAAGGCTAGTGGCGAAGACACTAGTTTTGTTTACAAATCTCTAGTACCATGGTATACTGATATGAGCTATATTATGAAGACAGCAACGAAGAAAAAAAAAGAAACCAACAGTAATTTGGTGAGTAAACCATAATTCAGTTTTCATATATAGTATATTACATTTATTATATTTACTATATCATTCAGTCTTGCTATTCAACTACCTACTTTCCATTGAAATACTCTTTATATGTTTTTCTTACTTGTTTTGCAATTTTATTTTGCCTATTGTAATTTCGTGTATGCAAAATATATTTCAGACTTCCACTCCCCTTGAACTATTGTACAATTTACAATATCTTCATAGTCACAACTTCCAGGTGGTGCGTAAGAAACAGTAAGAAACAATTAAATGTAACCAGTTGTGTATTGCACTTTTACTATTTTTATGGTAGTTTTAACTTTTACTACTATAGGTTAACTAAAAACACGAAAGTGACTGGCTTTATACCGAAACCTTTTTCAACAATTCTCCTGGCTCTACTAGTTCTGTAATTGTATACTCTTTCTTCCTTAGTCAAATTGATCTTCGAATATAGTTTCATAAGGTAGGTTTTTAAGGGAAAAGTATCATCCCCCACTAGAACTCTTCCTTTGGGTAATAACGAGTCATTTTCCTATAAAGGATATGAGTCACCCTATTGAATACACCACCGTCTGCATTTCATCCATAGGATCACAACTTATCTTACTAAGAAGAACAATATTGTTTGTGCCTTTGTAATTGTAGTACTCGCTCGCTGCACTTGGAAGTGCTTTAATTACTATGTGCTTTCCATCAATAGCCCACAACATCCAGGAAAATTCCATTTTTCATTGAATCCAAGTTGAAATTCCTGTTATTCTTTTAAAGTTAACACCTGAAAAATAGTACTTTAGTTTTGTTATAGTTAAAAAAAAAAAAGTTTTAAAATCTTAGACGCTCATACATTTTTTTAAATGAGATTTTCCTCAAATTTTTATAATTTCAATGCCAATAATTTTACAATAATAATACAATTGTATTAAAACTATTTATTTTATATTTATATTTTAGTT
>JASXSY010002258.1:0-57153 GCA_034509805.1 Sipha maydis
TTTAGTATGTAATTTATTTTTTAACAATATGTATTTATTTCCTTTATTATCTAAAAATACGCCCATAAACAGCATTTAAAACTCCAAATTAGCAAAATAGCGGTAAAAACCGTAAATATGCAAAAAATAGCAAAATAAAATTTCGTGTATGACATCAGAGAAGTGTGAAACATACTTGTATCTTACTTTGGATGTTCTAGGACGAACCAAGAAAAATATGCATTTTCTATAACTTCCGAGCCCTGAACATGTGTATTGTGTACGTAGTAAGATCAAAAAGTTTCCGGAATTTATTTATAGAATAAAAACTATTTTTTCATATCAAATATCTGATTATTGGAATTAAAATTAGACATTATTAGCTGTCTGTAGGTTTTGTCGTTAAAATTACATTAGTCTCATGTGAGGCGTAATCGTATCCATATGAAACGGAGTTTACGTATATTTTTAAAATGTCACAATTTGAACAACGCGCTAACATTAAATTTTGTTTTAAATTTCGCATCCCTAAATCATCTTTCAAAATGTTTTGAAGTGATCTATACGATATTCCAAATGCATTTGCCATATCTTGATGCGTAAACGACGATCTGATTGCACCAAATTTTTAACTTTTTCGATTGTTTCATCATTTTTTGAAATTGACGGCCGGCCACTCCGTTCTTTGTCTTCGAGTGACTTCTTCTTCTTCTTTTGCTTCGCCTTCCTCCCAACTATTTGGGGTCGGCCACCCTTGTCCTACACCTCCACTTTACTCGGTCAATCACATCTCCTCTGCACACACCGACAGCCCTCATGTCATTCTCCAAAGTCTCCAACCATCTCTTTTTTGGTCTTTCTCTTCCTCTTTTCCCTTCAACGTCCATCTTCATAACCACTCTTACTGCATTCGTTTCCTCTTGCCTCATCACATACCCAAACCATCTCAGCCTATTTTCTCTCATCTTATCCATAATTGGCGGTACACCAACACTACCTCTCACGTATTCATTCCTTATTCTATCTTCTCTTGTCACTCCACTCAACCATCTAAGCATTCTCATTTTCGCGACACTCATACTTTGTTCTATTTTTCTGTTAACCGCCCAACACTCTGAACCATACAGCATAGTTGGTCTCACTACACTTTTATAAAATTTACCTTTCAGCCTAATTGGAATTCTCTTATCGCATAACACGCCCGGTGCTTCTCTCCATTTCATCCACCCGCACTTAATCCTATGTTTTACATCCATGTCAAAGCCCCCGTCTTTTTGAACAAAAGATCCTAAATATTTAAAGCTCTCAACTTCACCTATCACATCACCATCTATTTGCAGTTGTCTCCTCATTCCTTCAACTTCTTGGTATCTTTGTCCAAAATCATACTCTATATACTCAGTTTTATTTCTACTAATTCTCAATCCCTTTTCTTCGAGGGCTAACCTCCACTCATTTACCCTATTATTGACAACTTCCAGGTTTTCTCCTACCAGAACTATATCATCCGCAAACATCATACACCATGGTATCTCACCCTGTATCTCCTTTGAAACCTCATCCATTACCACTAAGAACAGGTAGGGGCTTAGATCTGACCCCTGATGCACACCTACTCCTACACTGAAACCTTCTGATACTCCACACTGACTTTTGACACTAGTACTCGACCCTTCATACATATCCTGGATCAAATTTACATACATTTTTGGGACATTTTTCCTCATTAATGCCCACCTTAAAACTTCCCTTGGCACCCTGTCAAACGCCTTTTCTAAATCTATAAACACCATGCATAGTTTTTTATTCTTTTCTCTGTACTACTAATTGCCTAACACAAAATAATGGCTCTATTGTCGATTTTCCTGACATAAAACCAAACTGGTTTTCTGATATCGACGTCTCACTTCTTATCCTCTTCTCTATAATCTTTTCCCAGATCTTCATACTATGACTCATGAGCTTTATTCCTCTATAGTTCCCACATTCCTGTATGTCTCTTTTTCCTTTAAATATTGGTATAATAAAACTCTTTCTCCAATCTTCTGGCATTTTTCCCTCTATCAGTACTTTATTAAAAAGATTTTTCAACCACTCAATGCTTACATCCCCTAACATTTTCCACACCTCTACAGGTACTCCATCTGGTCCTACCGCTTTTTTCTTTTTCATCGCCTTCACCGCATCTCTCACTTCCTCCTCACCCACTAGACCAATCAATCCTTCATTTCATGACATACTCTCTAAAGCTTCTTTTGGATTCTCCTCGTTCAGAAATTTCTCAAAATATTCTTTCCATCTTTTTTTCACATCCTCATCTTTTGTTAAAACTCTCTTATTCTCATTTTTTATACACCAGACATCTTGGAAATCCTTGGATCGCTTTTCTCTCACCTTTTCTTTCAGCTTTTCTTTCACTCAACCGTTAATCCATTCGTATATCAGAATAACGGTAAGGTTGTCGCGGAAGGAGAACAATATTGGACATACCAATCCAACTTCAAAGGAGGAAAAATCTGGTAAGTCGTGTCCATAATATTATCTTAAATCCACTCCTTCCTAAAATAAACTATTTAAAAAAATAAAAAAAAAAATAAACAAAAAAAAATAAAAAAAATAATATAATATAAGTCTGGGGGACATGCCCGAGTTAGGTGCCTTGAAATCCCGTAGAGGCCAATTAAAGGCCAAGCTAACAAGGTTTATAAATCACCTGTCGAATGTTGACAAAAATGTGGAAATAAATCGGACAGAATTGAGGTGCCGTCGGGAAAAGAACGAGGAAGTTTTGGCAAGAGTTTGAACAGGTACAAAGTGCAATCGAGCTGTTACTGAATGATGAAGAAACAACGAACTACCGCGTGGAATTCGAGGATGCATATTTTAATGCCATTTCATTATGCGATGATTTAATGTATGACAGAAATAATGAGCAAATCGAAAGTCAAGGTAACGCCGACGTTATGCGTAATAGTAACATGCTTGTTCCGGCTCCACAGGTGATGGATTTTGGTGGTGGATTTTGTTGCAATAATTCCAATGCACCAATACAACTAGCGGCGATAAGTCTACCGACATTTTCTGGTATATATAGTGAATGGCCTACATATTACGATATTTTTGGAGTAATGGTACACAAAAATGATCGAATAAGCGACATTCAACGGTTTTTCCATTTGCGCGCATCGTTGTCGGGTGAAGCGGCTCAAGTCATACAAGGCATAGAGACGACCGCCGCCAATTACAGTATCGCTTGGGAAAGTTTGATTGCCAGGTATAACAATAAAAAGGTGCTTGTTCAATCACATACTAGAGGCTTGTACGAATTATCAGTGATAAACGAAGAATCCAAACAATTACGAAAATTAATTGATAAATTAAATTGTCATATCAACGCTTTGGAGTCCTTGGGAGAAAATCCTCGTGGGTGGGGATCCATGTTAATTCATTTAATTACGAGCAAATTAGATATTAGCACCATAAAAGCATGGGAAACAATTGCACCGAAAGACGAGATACCACCAATTCAAGTACTGATACAATTTTTAGAAAAACGTTTTAAAATAGTAGAAGCTGTTGAATCGGTATCACAAATGAATATTAAAGAAAGCTCGGATTCGAAGGGAAATAAGAAAATCAATAAAGGTTATCCCAAGGAGAAAACGTATTATTCATTCGCGGCTACCGATATGACCAAATGTTACAATTGTAATTTACCACATACTATTTATAAGTGCCCTGCATTCCTAGCATTATCAGTACCCGACAGAATAAATAAAGTAAATGCACTAAAGTTGTGCAAAATATGTATGCGTCCACACAATGAAAAAAAATGTTTTGGTAAAAAATGTTTCAAGTGCCATAAAGCCCACAACACGATGCTACATTTAAATGCGAGCAAAGACGGTGAAGAAAATAAAAGTAATACGATGATAGCCGCGAGGAACGATAATAGCAACACAAGTCGTTCCGATAACGAAATCATACCAGTCACAGCACACAGTACAATCGCAGCGACGGCGGCTGCGCCGGATAAACAAGTTATGTTATCCACCGCCGTCATAAAAGTATATGATAAAATGGGTAATGCGATACATTGCCGTGCGCTATTGGACTCTGGATCTCAAAACAATTTTGTCACGGAATATATGGCACAAACCCTTCAATTAGGCCGAAACAAAATAAAGAGCGATGTCTCCGGTATAGGTCAATCAGTGCACACTATAACGTCCGCGGTGACGGTGAGGATAAGATCCCGCACAAACGATTACGAAAAAACCATATCTTGCTTAATATTACCCAGATTAACTAATGACATACCCGCACAGGTCATTGACCCAAAGCGTATAAATGTACCAGATAATATTGTATTGGCTGATAACGCATACAATAAGCCGCAAAAAATCGATATGTTATTAGGTAATGAATTGTTTTTCGACTTAATGCGTCCAGGGCAAATTAAATCGAGCAGTGCCGGGCCAATTATACAAGAGACGAGGTTAGGATGGATAATTGCTGGGCCTATACCAAAATGCAAGAATAATATCGATCGGGGAAATATTACGTTACTAAGCGAAATCGTAGTAAATAATTTGGAGGATCAAATTTCGAAATTTTGGCGCTTAGAAACTGTATTAAATGATAAAACGAATTATACAATGGAAGAGAAGGCTTGTCAAGAGTATTTTAATCAAACCGTTCGCCAAGGCGTAGACGGTAAATTTATTGTAAAATTATCATTTAAAACAGAAATAAAAGATATAGGCAATTCTTACCCGGCTGCGCTACGACGGTTTTTGTCATTGGAAAAGCGATTTCAATTCAACCCTGTATTAAAATTAGAATATATTAAATTTATGAAAGAATATATTGAATTAAATCATATGGATGTCGTCTTGGAAAACGAAGAAAAAACAATCGGCGTAAATGACTCTTTTTTACCGCATCATGCCGTGATAAATACAAATAGTACTACTACTAGACTGCGCGTGGTATTTGATGCGTCATGCAAAACGGACATAGGACTTAGTTTAAATGATGCGTTGTTAAAGGGTCCTACTATACAGGAGGAATTTATTACTATTTTGGCGCGGTTTAGAAAACATAAATTCGCGTTCTCCGCAGACGTATCAAAAATGTATCGCCAAATATGGGTGGACCCGCAGCAGCGTAGCTATCAAAAAATTATTTGGCGCGCAAATCCCAAAGAGCCACTGCGTACCTATAGATTGAACACGGTAACGTACGGGACGGTTCCAGCTTCATTTTTGGCGACCGGGTGTTTAGCTAAGTTAGCCGAAAAAGAATACCACATGTTTCCGGACGCCTGCGACGTTATTAAATCCGATTTTTACATGGACGACTACTTGGGTGGTGCGGACACCAAAGATAACGCGTTAAGGTTACGTAATTCGTTAATCGAAGTTATGCTCCGGGGTGGTTTTCCACTAAGAAAATGGATGTCAAACAGTTCTGAGCTACTCGCCGATATGCCCAATATAGGAAATAAATCAATGACCATAATGGAGCTTTAAAATAAAATGACTAAAATTTTAGGCTTATTATGGTGTCCGGAACGCGATGTTTTTAAATATAAAATTGAAATAACAACGCTCAACGATCTACCAGTTACCAAAAGAAATATATTATCACAAATCGCTTCATTATTCGATCCACTAGGACTCGTTGGTCCTATAGTAATACGCGCAAAAATATTAATGCAAAAATTATGGCAATTACAATGCGATTGGGATAAACCTGTACCGATTGTAATTCAAAAAGAATGGAAAAGTTATGTAAGTTCTTTAAATTATTTACGTGAATTAGAAATACCTAGATATCTTGGTACCGAAACTAACTATGAAATACAAATACATGGATTTGCCGACGCTAGCTTATTAGCATATGGGGCATGTTTATACATTCGTTGTTCGAGTAATAAAAATGTACACTTCACCAAGCTTATTTGCGCAAAATCAAAAATAGCACCGTTAAAAATAATATCCCTACCTCGCCTGGAGCTATGCGCTGCCTTAATACTCGCGCGCTTAGCAAATAAAATCTTACCGAAATTAAAATTAAATATAAAAAATAAATATTTTTGGACGGACTCGTCTGTTACGTGCCACCGGCTAGATTTCAACTTGTGCAGTCGATGATGAATTTTAATTTAATAAAATGTGAGACTTTAACTTTTACAATACGTTTATTTAAATAATTCAAAGTGTTATAACAATTCATAAAACAGAGTGACGTGAAGTTGCTTGCAGTTCCGTGACTAGAACTCATCTGATTATCTGGTTAATTCCTTTTTTATGGTGCTGTTGCCCTCGTTGTTTAAATGCTGACTCGACTTTATCATCTTTAATTAGTACATTTGTAATACCTAGTATTCCTGATTAATTTAATTACCCTTTGTATTTATACATTTGTATTACACAGTTTTTCTAGTTAACTATTATTATTTTAGATATGACCAGCATATAGATTATTCTTAATATAAGGTATATATCATTATTCCCCGTATTCTAAATATACACATAATCGTAATATATTACGAGTACATTGATGTATGGAGGCCCATAACACCTCCCCACTAAAAAAAAGGTTTCGGTCTGCAAGACAGAAATCTTTTACAAATTATTCTTTAGATAAAACTTCCTTACATTTTTTTTTTTTTTTTATACAATAGTATATATGTTTACATTAATACATATTACTTTAACAATTATTGCTTAACACTCTGAATATATATAATTAGATTAATATTACATTTTTTTTTTTTTTTATAATGACATTTTTATATCTTTGGTTAGTAATTACAATTTTTTTTTTTTTTATGTTGCATACTTGCATAATTTTACAATAAAATAGTCTTAAATTCTAATATTAGTGTTTATTTCCCTTTTTACCATTTTACAATATAATATAATATTATTATCATTGAATTATTCTTTTGATTACAGTCTACTAAAATTGTGATTAATTGAGACTAACTATTAAATATTCTATTGTTTATAATTGTTGAAATCAAATTGTCATTCCCAGGACCCTCTACATTTATATGTATTACTCCCATGTAATGGTGTTCAATATGATTTACTCAATTCTAACGTTAAAATATTTTTTTAATTAATAATGTTTAATTATCTCATCATGTGACTATGAGTTAAATGTGGATTTACCTCCTCTTTTACTTCTAATTCCTCTCTCTCTTCTATTGTTCGTAATTTAGTGTGTATATTAGAAAATACCATCTTCAACTAATTCATCTATAATTCTACCTAATTCATTACAAGTTGGTCCTATTGAATTTACATATATGACTTCTTGCGTTAATTCTTGTATTCCAAGCATTATATTTAGTAATTGATCGCCTGTATAAGGTTCTGTCATTAAGTTATTAGCATCCATTATATGTTCATTAAAACCTGGTAATTCAATAATACTTCCTAATTCTCGTATTCCTAATTCTATATGGTTTTCACCTCCTAAAAACTCTCGCAATTTTCTCATGAATTCCTTCGCTCTTTCCATGATAATAATGATCCTATCTATATATATATGTATATATTTTTTTTTTTTTGGAATTTCTTCGTTACAGTTTCTACCTGCAATAATTAATACTTAAATTTATTCAAAATTTTTTATTTTTTTTTTTTATTTATTTATTTATTTATTTATATGTTATCATTATAATACTTTTTTACATTATTTTTATGTACTGTTACTCCCCTTCTTCCTCTTTGTATTACTATATTTTCTTCTCCTAATATCTCTATTACTTCAAATGGTCCTGTCCATAATGAATTTAACTTATTTTTACTTGCATTATCTTTTAATAATACTAAATCTTTTACATGTATTTCAATTGCATTTTCAATTTTATCATACCCTTCTTTAGATTTTATTTTACTTTTTATTAATTTATCCCTCGCAATTTTATGTGACTCTTGTAAATTTTGTTTTAAATCATACAAATAATTATCGTAATTATATCTCGGTTCTGGTCCAGATTTTAATTTAACTGGTATTTCTAACGTCCTACCGTATACTAATGCATATGGTTGTAAATAAGTAGATGAATGTTCAGTTGAGTTATATACAAAAAATGCGTATGGTAATAAATTGCAGCACAATATATTATTACTTATTAAATAATATTGGGAAAAAAACATGATATTTACAAATGTTTTCGTGACGAACAACTAAAAGAAGGAAATAAATAATTTAAAAAAAAAATATGCAACTTTTGTTCGTGGTCGACGTTCCCAAATTTTCCCGCAATTTTTCCCTGTTGGCATATGGCTGTCTTCAATATTATCTTATAGTCGGTTGTCTAGTTTTTTACATATCTATGTTTGTGTATTATTATGTATGTAGTATGTAACTATGATACATATTTTCTTTATTTCATACAATAAACCAACTTTTAAAAATGTTTACTTGGAAATAAAAAAAAAATATTTTTCATGGATATGAAATATTTCATGAATTTTTCATGAAATATTTCAAGAAAATAAATTTCATGCAATTTTACAACCCTACATGTTTATTAATTCCTAGATACAATAAGTGATTTTAATTATTGTGTATAATTTACCACAGTTCATATTCATTATCACTAAACACATTCCGAAGGCCAACAATAATTAATAATAATATGGACAATTTTTTATTTTTTATTTATAATTTATAAATAGGATGCTATTGATTTTAAAAATAATTAATTAATGCATTTCATGCTCAATGATATAAAATATCCAAATATATGCACAAATAAGTAATTCAGAGCAACTTTATGAAATTTTTAGCATTTTTTTGATTTCATTGCAATTTTTTTTGATTTTACTCATTTACAATTAGTTACAAGTTTCTGTATTTATTTTTTTTCTTGTAAAAATATGATTTATGTTAATATAATAAAATTGGTTACAAAGATTTGGATTTATATAATGATAGTGATGGTTGTAGAGATAAATATCCTATGTAAGGTGCAGTTTTAATTTGCAGTTTCGTGTTTTTCCTCAATTTTATAGTGAAAAGCAATGTTTATTACTATAGTTACACATTTTTTTATCTTGCATTTGTTTATCAAATACATTTATATTAAATAAACAATCATAAATTCATATTATATTACACATTTTAGATCAATATTTTTAAGATTATATTTATAAACAATATTGTTGTAGTCAAATTTAGTGGTCTTAAATTGTTTTATTCAGTCAAATTTAAAAAAAACTAGGAACAAATTTTAACCAAATAAGTACCTACCTAAATATGAAGAACTTTTTTTTAATATTAATACAGATAGTATAAATACACAGTTTACAGGTTTTAATTACACTCACAAGATACCCTACTCTTTTTTAAATTTTAAACAGAACTCCTTTTAAATACTTCCTTCGTATAAATACCATTTGTACTGCAGTTTGGATCATTTAAGTTACGCAAGGTAAGTATTTGCATTCACAACTTCTATTTAAACGGTTTGGCTCACGATCTCTTGTTTTTGGCTAGATTCTTACAACACTATTACGTTTTTATTTATTCGTTTCGTGGAACTTAAATTCTGTTACCCGAGCTCAACAAGAGTACAGTTTTATGCATTTTTCATTTTAATATATTATAACATAAATTATATATTAGTTTATTTTTTTCAAATAGTATCTGTCTAGTATAGTTCATCTGATGAAGTAAATTATATATTATAAAGCGAGGGAAATTTATAACACAATATTTTAAAGATGTGTATGATAATACGCACAACCATTTGCATAATAAAAGGAAAACTGAAATGTCATTAACATACTTGCCTAATATTTTAACTTATAAAAGTAAAAGTCTATTAGAATTGGTGATTTCTTAATATAATAAGTATTAGTCTTGGATTTTCTAACTGAATATTTATTTTATGGAGTAGATCTCTCTATTATTATAGAAAGTGATAAATATTACTCTTATATCAACATTGTAAAATCATATAAAATCAAAATAATAGAAACCAATATATAATTTATAATATTACCTGTTTACAGTAAAACATAACTTAAAATTCTGTTGCAATTTTAATAATATTGGAGTTTAGCTTTTCGGTAATAATACATTTAAAGGTAATAAGAAATGTTAGTAAATATTTGCATTGGTTTTCTTTAACACATTTCTAGTCACTCCAAACCATGACCGTAACTGACAGGGGCGGATTTAAGGCACTGCGAACTATGCGGCCGCATAGGGCAGCAAATTTTGGAGGGTGGCAAAATTATGTTGAAAATTTATTTTGATTTTGTAAAATTAGGTACATAGTTTTTAAAATTGTATTTATCACTTCAAAATCTTGAAATTGTGGATTTTGTATTTGTTTATTTTTAGCAAAATAATATTTATATTTTCCCAGGAACTCGTCTACGACAACGACGATAGTATTGTATTATAGCTTATCTTATTGTTTAAGAAATGTCTCGTAATACTATAGTAAGCAAAAATTGCATATTAGGTAGGTATTGAAAAAATTAATTTATTTGAGGATATTTTATTAAAGAGGTAGTAAGTTTTTTTTAGATAGGGGCGGTAAATTGTTAAATCCGCCCCTGGTAACTGAGCGTGTTTTTCTTATCATAATTGACAAATAAATTAATTTTACATGTTATTTACCTATTTAAAAATGCACTAAAAAGGCCACCATTTAGGAACAATAATTTAAAATATGTAAAATATTAATCATGCTATAAATTATGTTTTATAGTAGTTAATTATCAATAGCAAGAGTATTTTTATCAAAACACAAATACATGTACTTACTTTATTTTATAATAAAAAATCGTGTCTATGACCTCACGCTATTTAATAATTTCCGATGTTTGAATATGTAAAATATTTTATGTTCATCAAATTGAAGTATCTTCGTTATTTTATTTCTTTAATATACCCATACTTGAAGTGTAACACATATATAAATGTATATATATTAAAAGACATATTTTAATGATGAATTATAATTATCAAATTATAAAACATATAAATAAATAAAATACTTAAGAAATGATTATAATGTATAATATCAAAATTTGTAAATTTGTAAATGAAAAATTCATTTATTTGTTAATACGTTTTTTTTTTTCGAATTAATTCGATTACATCGTTTTCGTTAGGTAAGTCATTCTCATATTAATAAGCATTATACTATTTAACATGTTGTGAAAAAAATCTTCTCAATTTTATTTAAATGATCTTTTACAATAAAATTGAGTAGGTACATAGTATGTTTTTAAAAAATATATTAAATAATAAAATTGACGATTTTTATTTATTAAGCCTTATAAACTTTAAAGTTAATTCTCACAATACTAGAGATACCTACCTGTTTATTTTATATTAATCATTCTCCCCTTAAATACATACTTAACTCTTCTAATAATAATTTATTACATAATGGTAACTCTGTAAATACTGACTTTAATTTTTTTATAAATAATCTGTGTTAATTAATTACCTTTATATTTTGTTTAGTTGTTATCTTTATTTTAATTCATATTATTCATTATGTATTACTAATTTTCTCTTAAAATGTATTATTACCTACCAATATTAATTGTCAACTACTGTTTATCTTGTAATTGGACATTGGTCCGTAATAAATAAATAAATAAATAATTATATAAGTTAAGAATAGAGCATAGGATGAGTTAGCTCTCCCGCTCTCCAGTTAATTTGCGCTTGAATGGATCTCATTAAAAACTAATCAAATATTTATTGTATTTAAAATTACTAGAGTTGCAGTGCTATTATAACCAACAAAATGTCTAGAATGTATCAAAACGAAAATACCATCGTTCAGACTTCAAAGTAAGTACATATATATATATATTTGATCTTTGATTTGATTTAATAGAATATGCACTATATTATAAAAAAACTATGATAATGGTATGCGTTAAAAGATATCCCAATGCTATTTATTCCATATTAGTTAATAAACCATTGAGTTTGGAAGAATATCAAAATAAAATAAAATGTGATCGTTCATCCAATATACTTAAAGATTATATGACAAACAACTGAAAATTGCACACACAAAAAAGAGTTTAAAATTGGAGAGGAACTTAAGAAACTAGTAGCTATTTCATTGGTTAGAACCATCTCTGGAGATGATATAGTCAAAAGTTAAAAATTAATTCTTCTTTTAAATAACATTATTTAACGAAGGATAGATCTTATGTTTGAAAATATTTAAAAACAACTAATACTTCATGTAATTTCAGCAAACAAATTTTCGATTCAAATAGATGAACCCTTTGATGTCCAAAATAATGTCCAACTAATGGTGTTTATACGTTATAGAAGTTCTGACGTTTATTTTGAAGAATTTTTATTTTTGTAAGCTGATTTCTTTAACCATAACTGTCCTAGATATTTTTAAAAAAATTGATGATTTTTTTTTTTATAAAATGCTCTAGTTTGGACTGACTGCATCATAATATATTTTGATGATACATTGACTATGTTTGGGAGTTGAATTGGATTATTGGAAAAAATGTTTTCTCGTGTCATGTCTTTGCGTGTAGAAATACATTTATTTCTAACAGAAAGAAGTTATTCATTGGCTGAAAAATTTAATGATGATAATATTTTGTGGATAGCCAAGTTGACTTTTTTCAGTGATATTTTTGAACCGTTAAATAAATTAAATGTTTAAATTCAAGGAAAATATCGAAAAATCATTGATATTAATTACAAATTATGATTTCTATTACTTCCATTACTATTTTTTTTTTTTTTTGTGGTCACGACTAGTTTAATTTTAAATTTCAGGATAACGTTCAAAAAAGTTTAAGAAGAAATGATTTAAATTATATTTATAACCTACAAAATAAACATTTATTATCCCTGTAGACTTTAAAAATTTGTCACTCTAGGTAACAGGATCCATAGCCCTAAGTATAGTACTAAGTGCTACGGTATATACAAAATCTATTTAAACTTTTTTACAATCTTGATCAGATTTTTCTCTTAACTCACTTAGAATTTTATTTTCTGATGTCTGAAATTAAAATAGAAACGCTATTTGAGTTATGAAATTAAACTTTAAAGCCTAAAAATATTGAAAGAAAAATAAAATGTTTTTATTTCAAGTTTAACAACATTTACCTAAAACTATTACTAGGATATTTTTATTTTTAACTGATCAAATAAACATTTTATGATTTAAAGTATTAATTACAAATAAATGTTTTTTTTTCTAAATTAAGTTTACATTTTAGGTTATGTAGCCTAGTCGGATAATAATTTATTTTGGAAATAAAATATATTACCGGAGTCTTTTATTTGCCTAAACATACATCAGAGTAATCTTTACAACATTTTTATTTTATAATTGACTACAAATTCAAAGTTTAACTAATACAAAATAACTAATTATTATATTATATTTATGAATATAAAAATATTTCTACACATTAACAGTTTAAATTATATTCATAAATTATAATCATAAAATTGCTACATTTCTAAAATCTTTGTATCGCATAATCTTCAAATCAATTACTTATACAATAACTACATTAAAGTATACAAAGTACTACAAACGTAAATTGTGCCCAGTAAATTTTAGGTATAAATCTACATATAGTGAATCGCGCTCAATACAGGTACACATTTATATGTAGTAAATTGTGCCCAGTAGATATATTATTTTATAATAGTCATTTAGCATTACCCAGAGGACACCTCGAGAAAACAATTATTACTGTCCACCAAAAAAATTTTTTTAAATTAAATAATATGGTTGATAATATAGTTGAAAATATTAAGTATATTAATTTGTTAAATATATTTTTTGTAAGGTTAATTTATAAAGAGTAAAATATAAATAAAAATTGGCTTCGATGTATGTATTATTTGAGATATTATTTTTATTTTACATTCGAGTAGATAAAACATAATATGCTTATGAAAATACTCAGATATATATCAACTTAAACTATTTATCTTAATTTTATGTTCAAATTAATAAGACTTATATAATATATTAAGTTTCATAAGAAATTCTAGGGAATAAAAAAATAGTCGAACTGTCGAAATTTTGAAGCTACGAATAATCCGGACTCGACTGTACTATGAGCCCAATTTACTTTACTCATTTTAAAAAACAAAAAATACAATGCGCAATTTATAATCGTGATAAAATTCGTATGTATGTATGATCATGGTATAATTACTAAATCATTAATTGAATGAGGTTCGAAGTTACTAATAAATAATGAGTTCGTATACGGATTCATAATTTATAAAAACAGGAATTGGAACAGATTGGCACAGTGATGTAATCTCAATTAATTTTAACTGGACAATCAAATAGTATATTCATTGATAAAGCATTAAAAATTCAATCTAAATTTCAGTAGATTACATTACTACATAATAAACATCTTTATATCGGGTTATAAAAATGTTAGATATAATTATAATCATTGAACAAATTACTTCTATATATAATAATTTTAACACTTAATACGTTGAAAGTATAAAAATAAGAAAGGAAACTAAGATGCATGTAATATATTATATAATATATGTACTTATGTGTAATAAAGAAAAAAAAAAATAATATTTTATGTATTCCGCTTAAGTTAAGATTGAATTCTTAATTTTTTATCAATTTATATATTATTTGATTGTCCTACTAAATTTAAATGAGGTTATATCACTATGCTTATCTGTTATAATTCATCTTTTTTATAATTTAATATTTATAAATTGTACAAATATATAAAACAAAAAAAATATATAAGTATATGTTTCTCCTCCTCCTTTAGTTTTGCTCATAAATACATCAAATATTATGCTACGATGTAAAAAAAAAATATTATACAAATCAAATTTTATAGTATTATTCTTATGGCATTTTTTTTTTTTATAAATCAAATTGATAATAAATTATTAAAAAACTAAATACGCATAATCACATACTATGGTAAATATTTTATCCAAAGTAGGTGTATTTTATTTTCTTAGTTAGTATATTTTATTCGTACAACGATGTTATGTTATATCGTAAAATAATTTGATGTTGGATAATGTTCAATTATTATTATAGTGTTAATTGATTAGCTCATACATGTTAACTATTTATATGGTGCGATTAGTCGTCTTTAAATTATATGAATATGAGTAAGCCGACTAATTATTTTTATTCGTACGTCAGATACAATACGACATTAATATTGTAATGTAATAATTTAGTAATACAAGAAAGATTAAAACTATAATATATAAGTTACACGGCTCAACAATAAACACAATTACCAATGTAATACCAATGACCAGAAATATGGACATTAAATCGTCTTCTTCGCGCGAATTAATATTATAAATTAAGTACTTACTGCAAACAAGTAGTACAGATTGGTAGTAAGTTAGTAAGTTAGTGACGTCATTTGGAGGGAGGGAGGAACTCGTGCATTTGCCAAAATATAACGTTTAGTTATTCTTAAGTCGGCACATCATCAAAATATAAATAACATACCTATTTTATAAAGCCATTGATATGTTGTAAATTAGTAAAATAAGACGTATACTATACAGATACTTATGTTATACGATATATTTCTAATATTTAGACTGGTTAGACGTCCCCCTCCCACCATGTTAATCAAAACTTTGGTAAAATTATGTGCTAAGTTGGCAATTAAATTAGAACATGGTCTATTCCAGAAAAAACTGAAATTATACCGCTGCAGCAGGTACCGAACACCTAATAAACATGTCCCCAACTCCACCCAATCAAAATATTGACATTTTTTTCAAGTCGACAATTAGCGGTGAATTAGCAACAATTTGAAAAATTATTTTCACAATTTGCAAGTCTTTAGTTTAATAATAAAATAAAAATAAACCAAGAGCGGGGTTGGAGACACATGTATAATATACAAACACGATTACGTCCAGCAAATTAGCACGAGTGCGTCCGATTTACTTTTTTACCAACAAGAAATGCAACATGATTGCGCTCCGTAAAGTATAAGTATTGCCCTTCTAATGCACTATTTAAAAATATAGTTGAAATGGAAAACTCAAAGTTTAAGTTAAAAGTTCGAGGTTCGATCTGTATTTACATGGTATTATAAACATTTGTCATATTTTTTTTCATAGACGTATTTTTCCAAAATCTATGTATGACGTAGGTATAATATAAAATTAGATTAAAGACATACAATTTTCAAGATCCATATCCTATAAAACGTAAGCTAAATAATAACCGGATATTTTAGTATCTAATTACTATTATATTGTATGCATTCGAGTAGTAATTCGTAACTTTCGTAATTGTATATACATACACTTAGGTAAATGATGATATATTGTTTAAAAAAGAAATGTATTGATAGTTTTAAATAGTGTAGGTATACTAATGCTTCCATAAGAAACAATTTTTAACCAAGCCAATAACTTTATTTTGTTGTCAGTCTGTAAAATTGGAAAGGAAAACTGTTACAACTATGAAATAGCTTTATTAACTTAGTTACCTTGAACTTTTAACTTCAACTTTGAGTTGTTCACAACCACTGTATTTTTAAATATCGTATTGTTGGAGAATCGTTCGAAGGAATTATTAAAATACATTTTTAGAAAAATTGTTATTTCACGGAGCACTATCGTGTTGCGATTTTTGCTGGTAATAAGGTAAAACGGGTCCAATCGCTGAGCGCTGTTTCGCGATGGTTGAAACGAGATCGATGTTACGTTGCAGGAAACATTACCGGTTCGTGGTCATGGACTTCGAGTTCACGACGTTCCGGCACAGACTGGTGCTGATATCGGGCGCGATGTCGGGTTACCGAATGGAATCACCGGTGATAAAGCTCCGGGGCTATCCGTTGGTGCTGACGCGCAGCAGAAGGGCCCTGCGGTTGGACGCGAACGACGAGCGCGGACTGGTGAGACACTTGAAGTGGACGATGCGTAGAAAGTCGGAGCTGCTGCGGTCGCTGCTCAACGAGCTGGACATCGGCATCCGGACGTCGCGTAGGTCCGCGACGCTGTACCCCGAGTACGTGGCCGATTACGTGCACGGCGGCAGTGGTGGTGGCGGCGGCGGCGGCGGCCGGCAGCGGCCCGTGCTGGTGCTGTGGAACGGCTCGAGCGACGTCGAGATCCTGAGGCGGCTGCGCGTGGACTGCCCGATGATCGTGAACCTGACCGCGTACGACGAGCGCGGCGACAACCATTACCTGCTGAAGCTGATCGACTACGGCAACGGCGAGCTGATATGCGCCCGGGACATCGGCCGGTACGACAAAAACGGCCGCATGCTGTCGCTGTCCGAGGCGCATTCGGTCGTATGCCCGATCCGGCACGACATCACGTACCTACACGATCCCGTCGTGGACGTGCTGTACACGAAATGCGTGTTCAACTACTTGATACGGCTGGTGGGCTACGGCAACGTTCTGCGACGGATGGCCGATCGGCACGGCGACCGTTGAACCGGAAACCGTGACCGTCCGAGCACGATCGGTGGTAAATACTGCGACGTTTGTTCATGTTTCGAATCGCATTCCGTTTCCAACGGTCTTCTTTCTTCCAGGGCGTGTCCAGTTTATGTGACCCTCGAGTCGTACCGTTTACCACAACCGTGTGCACGGTCGAGGACCGCGTTGTGGAGCGAAAAATAAAATTGTTTTTATTTTATATTTTATGTTCTAAAAAAACATTCAAATCGCGGTTTCAGATCTACTGTTTAGAATACTATTCAACACTCGTAGAATAATATTTCAAAATGAACCCAGTCGATTTCGGTTCAAATACATTTTTTTTCCTGTGCTAATTGTGTGTTATTCGAATTTGACATGTGTCAAGAACAGATCCTGATCGACAAGATTGGACCACAGAAATCAAAATATGACGATTTTAAGTTATGGACAAATATATTAATAATACCATAATTATTTTAAACATAAGCTTAGTTCAGATGTAATAATTAAAATACATACCATGTAAGTTTATTGAATATTATCAATTTTATCAGATTCATCACAAACTTTTCCACAATGTTTCATATGTATTTTTAGCTGTTTGCATGAATTAAAAACTAGTATATAAATAAAATATCCAATTAGTACTCATTGTCGCTAATGTATTCATTATTTTTAAATCAGTAAAAATATACTCATTCTATCTCGTAATGTTTAGTTTTTATCATTCACATAAATTCCGTTTCAAAACCAGTTCTGTTTAGATAATATTATTTGTATATGATTTTCATCTCAATTATAAAATCATATTAATTATTAAAAGCTTTTACTGAATTGTTATCACAAATATGTTTTAGAGGCGCAACCTTTTTTTATCCACAACTCATAAATTAATTAATTTCGATGAGACGATTCTTCCTGCCAACATTATGTAAGTGTATAATATCATATATTAAATATACAGTATATTTAATCTATGATAATATATACCCACTTAATGTATAAAGAAATTTTATTTATTTAAATTTAATCAATTTTAATATTTTTTTAATTTAATTAATCTAAAACATATTCAAAAACAAAAAATACAACATTATTGTTTCGTAAAATCTAAAATTATATAAAATAATACACATTATTTATCATTATTAATCCGGTATCAAATTATTAGAGATCTCCTAGAGGTTATAACTACTGACTTAAAGTACTTTATATTAATTCTAGAAATAAATTCAATTTATGTTCCCTACAGTTCTTGAAATCATAACATATCATTTCAGTCTGATATATTGCTTATTTGTCATGTAATGAACTAGATAATTTTAGTATTTATATTGAAGTTGTAAATATTTAGGTAAATCTTATTATCATACAAGTCATTAATAATTAAAATAAAATTGATAAATATTCTCCAATCAAATCAACTTTAGCAAAATTAAAAATATAAATTTTAATAACCATTATTTTTAAATACATTTTTTATAATAGGTTGGTATACTTTGAAATGGTAAATTCAAATTGGTTATTTAATTTAATTAAATACTCATCTATTTTGAAATAGACAACTCAATACATTACAAGGATAAATTTGTAAATTGATAAATTGAAACCTATTTCTTTTTTTAAAATCTGCCCGGAAGCTTTTATTATAACAATTAAAGATCTTTAACAATACATTTAACCCTAGGATAGTAACGTTGAATAGTGACAACACGTAAAACTTACGTGTAGTGTTTTCGATGATGAAGTTATGAATGAAATGAAATGATAGATATGACAAAATTATTATCGACAATTGATGTCAACTAACTAAAGATAGCATACCAAGAATTTCAAGTTGTTCTTGACAATAAATGCAGTAAATTGTGTAAATTGTATAGATAATATTTATGTACATTACTATTCTACGGTTAAATGTTGTACACGAATACTTGTAAGTGTTAATATACTGGGTAGAACATGTGTGAAACTCCCATTGGACTAGCTTCGACTTTAGTCTACTATCTTAAACTAAGTCATATGGTTATGGACGTTTGAGACACCTCATTTTTAGTGAGTTATCGAGTAGTTGTATTGCTTCTGGATTGATGTATTGATCCAGCCTTGTCTCATATTTGTGGGCAAACAATTTGAAACTTGAATGTAATTAAACCTACAATTTTGAGTTACATACACTTATTATTAATAATTTAACATTAAATAAGGCAACTAATATATATAACATGAAAATATTAATTAATTAATTCAGAGTTTCAAATGGACCAGGATGTAACATAATTTTATAAGTAGCATTTTACTGTAGGGAAAACATAAATGATAGCCACCTGTTTCATATACATTGTATAACTATAATTCAAGTTATAAAATATTTAAAATTATTTTAAACTCTAATTCAAGTTTAAAATAATTTTAAATTTACACATTGTAAAATATTTAGTAGGACTAAAAATGATTTGTTTTAATTCAAAAATGTTATATTTTAGGCACAAAGAAAAATAATGATAACAGTTTTTCTTACATCAGTACCCAAAAATGTAATATCAAGAAAACAATAGATTCCTAGGCTCTAATATATTTGAATAACTATAATAAAAAACAAAAAAAAAATAAATAAAAATTAACACAATTAAATAATTATTGTAGTTTTTATATGAAAGCAAGAAATTTAGATTTTAGATTTGGATTCTGATACATTCTTTGTCCACGAAGATAAAATATTTTCAGCTTTCTTCAATGTTTCATCTCTCTGTTTAATAAAATTAATTTTAATTAAAATTTTAAATATATATATATATATAATAAAAAATATTAATTACCTTGAAAAAACAAAACCGTAGATAATTTTCGGCCATAAATTTGTGTTTATCAGAGTAAAAAGCTGAAAATGGTATTCCTTGTAATTTAGCATTTTTGGAAAACCATTTTACAAACCTAAAGTCTTTGTGTTTATCAGTCTCTGAACTTAAATCTAATTTATTTTCTAAAAAAAAAATATTAATAATAATACAACATATATAATTATTTTAATATTTTATTAGTTATGTATAAAAAATTGAAACTAACCGAATTTTGTCCAGTTCGATATCATAAAATATCCTCCAGCTGGTATGACTGGTGTAAAGCCATTTTTTTGTAATACATTAGAAAGATATAGCATTTTTGGTTTTAATTCTTTAGACATATTATGAAAATAACTATCTGGTGTATTAAGAACACTAATTTCATGTTCAAATCCTCTAGCAACTGCTTCTTGAACTGTTGTTGCACATGTATAAATTGCAGTTTGATGCACAACACATGCATTTTTAATCAAATAGTCTGGACCATATGCCCAACCGAGTTTCCAACCAGTCATACTAAATGTTTTTCCTGCAGAACCAATTGTAATAGTTCGCTCCCACATATCTGGAAGAGAGGCTAAAACATATAAAGAACAATTATTAAATATATTTATATTATACACGATTATTCCATATTTATTAATATTAAGTATATAATTTGCTGAATAAAATATAGGAAAGATATTAAACTACCAATTCTAATATGTTTTGTTGGTTCATACACCAACCATTCATATACTTCGTCTGAAATAACAAGTACATTATGTTTTTTGGCCAAGTCCGCAATCATGTTCAACTCTTCATAATCAAATACTTTTCCTAATGGATTGTGGGGTGTATTGACAATTATGAGTTTAGTCTTGGCATTAAACAATGATGCTAATTCTTCTGGATCAAGTTTCCAATCACTTGAATGAGATACCGCCGCATTGGGCTTTGTCTAAAAAAATTAATTAAATATTAGTTTTGATTAATTGTAATTACCTAAATAATAGTTTGATAAATTCTAACATTTCGTAAAGGAATAAATCTAGGAGTGCCTCCGGCAGTTCGTATCATTGGTTCGTAGCAATCATAAAATGGCTCTATAATAATTGCTTCATCTCCAATTTCTATATTACTTTGTATGGCACAGTAAAGTGCTTCATATGCACCAACTGTCACCAATATTTCATTCATAGGATCAATTTTCCGATTAAGTAATACAGAATATAAATTGGATAATGCTTTAACTAAACGTACATGACCCTTAAATATAAAATTATATAATTTTAGTATATTTTATTAGATTTTGTAGTAATTATTATATATTACAAATCCTCGTGTATATTGATTAAAATATGAATTTTTTTCAGTAGCCACCTCAGCTAAGAAATTTGAAAATTTTGATGGTGGGTCATAATCTGGAAATCCTTGGCCCAAATTTAAGCATTTTGTAGTCACAGCTAATTGGCTGAATTCTATCCTGCAACAAATAAACATGTAAGTTTTAGTTTCATATAAAAAGCATACTAATGTAAATTGTTAACCAAATATACTTTATACAACTAAATTATAAGTTCAAAAACTGATTATTATTTTTATTATTTTAAATTATTGATAATAATAATAATAATAATAATAATAATAATAATAACTATTTTAAATTATTGATAGTAAAAATAATAATCAGTTTTTGATAAATTTTAAATTATTGATTTATATTGTTTTGGTTTAAATATAGATACAAACAAAATAATGAATAATATTATAATAAAAAATAATAACAATATTTTTCTAAAAGACAGTAATATAATATACTGCTTATTATAAATTCTTATGACGTTGAAATAATTATTTTTATTCGCATAATTATTGATAATTTTTATATTTTTTTGGGGTTTTCACTAACACGGAGAACTAAGAAAAATAAATACCAATATACATAATAAGTTCCATGAAATTATTATTGATATTAAAAAAGTTTTTGTGAAAACTTCTTTCTATATTATTAATAACTACATGAATATTTATGTATGTTTGTTTGTATATATTCTATCTTTGTGTATGTTGGTATTTTGCTTATAAGTAGGTATGTTTAACTAAGCTTTCATCTATTTTTTTTCGTCCTGTTTTTAAATTATTTTAATCGTTGAGACAATTGATTTTATACATATAAAAAATTTTAAATTGTTTTTCTATAATTTCCTTAATATGTCATATTATCATAATGTACTGTGCTTTAAATTAAATATCACTCAAAATTATTGGGTAAATTATTTTTTATTTTTTTTTGGTTTTAATCATAGATTAAATTTATTTTAAGAATATCCTCAAAACGGATACATGTTTAATAGTATACATAGTTATACTAAATTTTTTTATTCTCATAGAGTTGGATTATAGAATATTTAACTATGTAAATAAATCATTTATGGTTAAAATACACTTACCATACATTATATACACCAGCTTCATGACGAGAAGGTAATTTGAATTTTTTCTTTATGTCCGGGTTCATATTAACAGACGTTGATAGTCGTTTTTTGAATATGTAATTTGAAATTGAACGATAAAAAAAAATTCTTCTAGAAGAACCGCAGTACAGTATTACCCTTGAATGAAATCACAGTAATTATTTTATTGAATCGTTAAAAATCCTATACACCGTAAAATTGGGCGTTGTGTTAAAAGATTATGACCGTTCAATTATTCTACAAGTGTTGCCGCACAGCAAACGGTTGTACGCGTCGAAAAGCATACCCAGAACGTTCGTTTGATCAACTAATGGGCGAGATTATTTCGAGACAATAAACATTAAAATAAAACGATGCTGGGCCTGGTGCAATGCTATTCGAACGCGTTATCATCGAGTTTGGTTTTCAGAATTGAATAGCTAATTCAGCTATCCATGGAACTTACATAATATTGCTGTCGACGGAAGGTCGGAAGGGGAATGATAATAAACGGTACACCGTTCAACAACAAGTGTGAAATCACGGCGCGTATAATCTACGAGTACCGCACTGAAGTGCCCGAGCGTAACTAAAGCTATACCATATTTTCATTGCAATGAATCAGTACCGTTCGTTTGAGTACAGCTTAAAGTGCGGTACTATTACGAGTATCATTAGTATTGGCCGAAGTCCATCGATGTAATCGTCGTCATTTTTCGGTTTTTTATCATTATTGTTACGACCCGTAAGCGATGAGAATGCGTTATCAGTCAAATACGTTATGAACGGGTCGTAGCGATAGGAAATTATATTATCTATAACGATATCAGCTGCTGATTCGGAAAAAATGATAATAACACCGGCGCGTATTTTACCGCAAGCTCATCGCACCATGCAGCTTATAACAAATATTATCACTTTATTTACTTCATAACATTATCTAGTTTTGTAAACATTTAACGCGATGGTCAGCAACGCGGATGACAATCAGTTCGCATTATCATTCAGTCGCTATCATAGGCGTGCACAGACTTTAATTGCATATAAAATTAAACAGCCCATTTTTAACAATCGGCCAAATTATTGTTGAACAGTTAAAATGATTGATCACATTATATATAGGCTGTGTTATTGTTACCAAAGTGGCTATAATAGTGCAATAATTTTTTTTTTTAAAAATTGACAATTGTAAACATACTTCCTTTATACATTTATTCACTGATTTTCAAAACACCAAGTTACAATTTTTATCAGACATTATTAGTTGTATAACATAAAATCTTAGAATAATAATTATATTATTATAATATAATAATATAATTATTAATATTATATTAATATAATATATATTATAATTATCTAATAATTATTATTCTAAGATTTTATGTTATACAACTAATAATGTCTGATAAAAATTGTAACTTGGTGTTTTGAAAATCAGTGAATAATTAATTATTAGTCAATTTATTTATTTATTTTTCTTAAAAATTAGGTACTTATGATTTATATTAAATTATTAAATAATGAATTGGCCCGACCGGCCCACAGACCAATCAATCGGCCCAAAAAATGTGGCAGAAGCAGCACATGAACCTTCTGCTGCACCCGTGCGCACGCCTATGGTCGCTAGCGTTGGTAGGTCCATCTCGCAAGTTGCGTTTCCACACCAACGATTTGATACGTGAAATCTGACGCACAATGAAATTGAAAATTTCAACCATCAAATGCAGTGGTGGATATCGGGGGAGGGAATGGAAATGGTGGATCGTCCCCCCTTGGGATATTAAATATTTTGTAAATAGTATATATTATTACTTCTTGTTGCTGGCTGTAACTTGTGTCTAGCAAATAACTTTTTTATTATTTTATTATTTTATGCCTGGTTACCCAAACGATTAATAAAAATAACTCAATAAGCTGTGATAACGGTGCGATTAACAGTCTTTGGAGCATGATTATAATTTTTGTATGGAACGGGGTTATGGACTTTTCTGTGGAATTTATATTCGTCCCCCCTCCTCAGAATAAATATATATCCGCCACTGATCAAATGTTACCTCAGATCCAAAAACCGTTCCCGCATCAATTATTGATTCTATGTTGGATACAGATAGTTAAATAAACCTACACACCCAATGGCGTACACTCGATATTTTTAGGGGATAGGGGATTGAATTGTATACATAGTTTTTATGTCGATATCAAGCACCTATTTTTATATCACCTCAGATGAAAAATTCATGTTTTTATGGTTCCATCATTATTGATAAATACTAAATTGTATTCATGATATTCATATTTTTCAATTTAACAATTTCAAAATTGGATTTTTCTTTTTAATCTTTGAGAGGGATATATTTCGAAATTCCCTCCCCCCATTAGTATGCCTTTGCCTATACCTATACTGGTTCAGTCCAAAAATATATTTCAAAACGTCTCATAAGAAAAATAAAAACAGTTAAATATTACCATTGAGTATAGATAGTCTACTATCTATACTCAATGATATTACTTAATAAATATACAGAGAGCGGATAAGTCGGTTACCGCTGTCTTGTTAGCGAAAAATTGTATTATTATTAATAATAATTAATGCATCGAAGAAAATGGTCATAAATTCGATCTTAAACAGTGATTCTTTATAATTAATAAATATAAATAAAATCTATAATCTATAATAACTAATAAATCTATGTACAATATACATATTTTATTTGTTGTATAAATTAAGGAACCGACTTTCACTACACTCTGTATATCAATTAACATTATCATTATTTGATGTTTCCCCCTTTCAATTGAACCTTAAGAATTTAACACATTTTGATAATTGCAAATTTTACAATATACGTCTCTACGACTAACGAATAGTGTCTGTTGTGCATAAAATAATTTTGTTCAAAATGTCTATGAGCGTACTCAATTTGACTGCAATGTGTCACCGATTTGTCTTACAAATAATAATTTCATAAATCGTTGACGAACTATCGTTATTGAACTAATTAATTACGTTAATGGAATTTTTATGAATTAAGTAGATTAACTTTTCATTAAAAAAAAGGTAATAGTGTAGGTACTTGTCGTGTTTATAGAATTAGTTGGTCATCGAAATAATAACGGTTAAGTAGCCTCTTAAGTAATGTCCATCACTTATTTTTTTATGAGCCATAGTCTAAGTATGAGAAATTACTAATCATATCTTATAAATAGACAGTATAGCTTATTAAGTATTAAGTATCAAGTATAAGATTAAACTTTTTTATCAATCAATCGAAAAATGTCTACCTTCAGTAAAAAATAATAATTTTAAATTATATTTTCATGAGTAAAATTAACAGTTAATATTGTATAAAAATAAGCGTTTATTATTATACTGAAAATCGACCTATTAGATTCTATAGTACATTCGTATTTTGCGTGTCATTATATTTTTTCAATGTATTGATAAAGTATGGCATTCATTCATTTTTCCTTGTCTCGCTAAAATGATAATAATTTATTGAACGATAAATATTAAAATGCTTTAGTCACCTTACTTCATAATGTACATATTTTACCGCTTAATTATTTTATATCGCATATTTTTAATTATAATATATTTATAATATATTTTAAATTTGCCAAGTTGTTGCAAATATTTCAGATCGTCGAAGAAAAAAGTTTTCCAATAAAATGGTGCGCTACTGCAATGTGTACTTAATTATACGTATCTTCTTCTTCTTCTTGAGTTTTCCGGCTATCAAGACCATCCCGTCACACATCCAATCCTCCAACCCTTTCTATCCACCGCTCTTGTTTTCCAATCTCGTCCTCCGTTCAGTGTTTCCACGACTTTTCTTATCACATCATCCCACCTCAATCGTGGTCTTCCCAGTGGTCTCCTGCCTACTGGGTTCTCGTCCATGATCATCCTTATGAGATAGTTCTGGCTTCGCATAGCATGTCTAGCTCATTAAAGTCTTCGGCTTTTGATTACGCTTAATATATTTTCTTTCTGGAACATCCTTTCCAGTTCCCCATTTTTTCTCGTTTTCACCGTCTAGCTGGTGAATATTATCGTTGATTATAGAATGGACTATTTTTCAATCAACGATCATAATCATATCATAAACGTTTGCCGTCGTAGGTCTAAACATTATTATGATGGCATTGAGGTCCAAATGGCGTATTTATGATAAGTGAGGGATATTTGGTATGGGAATTGATCCTCCTTTGGGCTTCTTATTTTTTCCTATAAGTATTATTCAATCATAATATTACTCTTGTATTTCATGAATCTTAGAAAATCTTGAAAGTGAAACATAAGTAAATATTTTATTCTTATTCAAATTATCTTGATTAATCTACGTTTTTACTAAAATATGTAAATTTGGTTTAGAATAATTAGTGATTAGATATGCCTTTACCTTAGGAAAAATCCTGAATATGCAATGCGAGCTATTATATTAACTATAGAAACTATAGGTATATCGGATAAGTATTACCAAATTGCCCAAAATATTTATTACGCGAGTGTGTGCTAAATCGATTTACAGAATCTATCTTCACGTACCGCCCTTACATACCACATCACTTAGCCCCGATGTGTAAATTATATGATAACCGGGTTTTAAAATATTATGTTGGGTATAGGCGTTTTAAACAGAAACCTCGCCTTCAAAAAGTATTATATTAATAAAGTCAGAGCAGTAAAAAAAAAAAAGAAAATTAATTGTTTTTAGTCATGACCGCGCGTTGCTATTGATTAATGAAGTAGAATGTTATTACCTCAATGAAAACATTTTTCTTCTAAAATGTGTTCGATAAAATAAATTTGATAGTTGATTTGTTTTCGAAAAACCGATGATAATAATTTCGTATCGATCACTGGAAAAATAATTCTGAGAATTTCAACCAACAGAGTACTGTAGGGTATGTGTTTTACAATTTTTGTTTAGACTATATCCCTTGCAAAAGCAAAAAGTTGTATAATATATTTATGCGTTTCCTGTTTTTTCGAGAAATAATATTGGTTTTTAAAATAAAACAGATATCTGAATTAAGTCGGTGGTTAGAATAATTGTTCACAAAATTTAGCTATTAGGTACATTTAATTTTATGTATACACATAGTTAGATCTCGTTAATGGTGGTAAAAGGTATTAAATAAGATTTTCGATTTCATTATATGCTATTATTATATATTATTATTGTTATTGTATATTGTCACTTGCACGAATTTCATATGCAAGCGATTTTAACATTTTTTGATTTTGATTTGTTACAATAAATAAATAAATAAAATTAAGTTCAAAGTAACTAATGAAGCACTAATGTTCAAAGTCATTTGGAGTTTTAGAGTTTAGACCCCATCACCACGTAGAATATCTCTTCTTGTCTTTGCGTTGAACTTCAAAATATACTTACTAAGCATTACATATTAACGTATATCGAAGCTTCTAAATTATAGTGTATATACCCAATCTAGACATTAGAGACACTCACCACATCCACTTATTTTTTAGGGATCTCAGTTGCTATCTCTGTATAGTTTGTATTATGTGTCATTGTTATATATGTTATATATGTGTATATTGTTTTATATTGTTATATGTGTCATTGTTATTATGGTGGTTATGAAATATATGCAAGACAAAAAGCTAATAAAATACGATTGTTTTATCATAGGCACACGTTAGAACACTAGCAATTCAAAACGGCGTTTGACGATGCCTAAATTATTTTTGACAATGCACTTGTAGGTACCATTATGTATCCAATCTACGGAATGAATTGTCAGTTTCTGTTTGTTTTCTAAGAACTCAATATCTTTTAAAGTCCAATGACTTATGGGTAATGATGATTCCATTTTTCTCCATAAAATCTGAAAAATATAATAAGTAATAATTTATGTATTATACTAATGAATTCATAACTATTTATTTCACGTTAAATTCTACATGACCTAACCAACTAACATAACATAATGTAATCTGAAATTTATATAAATAGTTACCTATATCCATGTTGTATACAATCTTATGAATTAAGTTTTGTTGACAAAAAGGTTATAATTTATTGTTAAAAGTAACCTTAGAAAACAGATTTGGTTTTTTAAATTATAAAAAACAATTGATTTTAATAAAATATGTACTGCAAAATATGTATTCTGTTTAGAATTTTTAAATTTCTATTTTATTAATAAAGTATTTTCATCTATTTTTAAGTACACCTAAAATACTTGGTTGAAATATAGCTTACTTTTGGTGTTGGATATCCTGTGGCCATACAGTCAAATAAAACGGTTTCGTTCCTCTTGACCATCATTGATTCAGGTTGGTATTTTATGAAATAAGGGACAAATGCTACTTTTAATTCGATTGTATAGCTTTCATTGGAATTCATACACATGTATATGCCACTGTCTATTACGTCCAGATCGTAGATTTTTAATCCATCTTTTAATAGTCTATAATGTGGTTCATCTGCTCTTTTGTGAATTAAATCATTGAAACTGGAACCATCCTAATGAATACATAATCATATTTAGCCAACAATTATTAGAGCATTCAAACATTTCATATCTTAATAACTTCCAACATAAAAGTATTTACTTTATTATTTAGTTATTGAGTTAGGTACAAACTTAAGAATTTTTATTTTATTTGTATTCTAATTTAAATGTTCGTTTAATATTATCTATTGTAAAAAATTAAAATAAAGGTTTGAAAACTGTGAAGTTTGGTATTTACCTATAAATAGGAATAAAATCAAAATCAAGTGAAGAAACGCTGATAAAATTAACTAAATGTAACAATGGTACATATTACATTTCGATGAGCTTAATTTGGATTATGTATTTTGTATTTCCAATCGAAGTTGAAATTTGACTGATTTTTTTATATTTAATACGTTTTTGAAAAATCTATTTTATATTAAGAATATTATGGTAAAATGTATTATTATTATTCATGTACAATGTACATTGTACATATAGTATTTTAACTGCAACACTTTAATTCATTTTCATATGAAATATATATTTTATAAATTATTATTTTCATTTTTTTCATTGTCTTAAGTTTTCTGTAATTTTCTCACCTTAAGCCATTGATTAGTCATATTAGGCAGTGGGCAATGAAGTATAACATCACCGATTTCTTGTTCAATTAACGTTTCGTTTGCTACCGAATCAGTCGTTTTAGCTAAATGTTTTGAAAATGGATGATATTAATATTTACTAATTTATACTATTGTGTTTACTGAACGACTTCACCTTTAACGACAACATTGTAGTGTTTTTCAGTTATTCCGGCTTCATTTGTAGCTCTACAAGTGTACACGTTTGAATCTTTCAGTGTAGCGTCGTAAATGATCAGTCTCAAGGCGTCGTTTATGATTAAAATGTGTTCCGCTGTATAATATGAATAATGATTAGGTTTCATTATTAATAGTCGGTCTTAAAGTGTCCAATTATTGCTTAGTACTTGCCATCGTAATAAGAAACGGGTAAATTTGTCATGTGCCATGTCATTTTGGGTACGGGTATTCCCTGACCCATGCACGTCATTGAGTAATCTTCACCTTCGTCTAATACAACTGTTACATTATTGTTTCCTTCAACAATAGTGGGCATAGCTAAAATATAAATCAAATATTAATACATAATGCGTTAACTCAACGTTAAAATATTGAATTCTAAGTTATTATGCTATGTAGGTATTCATTGAGGCGGAATTAATTGTATTCTCGTTTTTATCACACATTTATGGGTTTTATAGAGACTGCGAAAAATATTATGTGGTAATTAGTTATTTATTGTGGTACATATGGATACACCGAATATTTGCATTTAAATAAACGTTCAATTTTAGTAGATAATCATTATGTAACATTATGTAAACTATAAATATTTAATATTCGAATGTATAAATTATCAGTTAGTAGTTTTATTTGCAATTATTTATGACTGTATTTAAAATCTGTGAGAAGCAAGTATTTGATTTAAAAATATTAATTTTATTTGATCCGTAGTGGGAACCGAAGAGTTTAATATAAGATCCGCCGTACAAAAACTGTCATACTAAAAAACACCTTTCAAACGTTGATTGTATATTATACTTTTACTTTGTTTTATACTTATTTTAGTTAGAAATCAATCATACATTAACATTGTACATCTGTGTCTATTTTATTTAACTATAAAATATTGTCATTAAAAATTTTGTTCATACATTTTTTCGTTTTAATATTTTTTTTTATTTTTTTTTTTTTAATATGTAAATTTTAAACTATTTAAAAAAAAAATGTGTACATATCATCACAACGATAAACTCCTACAGAAATAGTTGATCATAAATTGAACTTAATTATACCCCACAATATAATGTGAATTAATTACCTAATTAATCTTACGTATTTCTGGGTTTATTGAATTCGTGTTTATTTCTACTCATTTATATTAGTATCACGAAGAATTATTGATTAAAAATTTGAAATAGAAGCTACGTTTAATTTACTGTGAGCAATTGATTTGTTTGAATATTTAGATACAGAAGTTTTAGTTTCAATTTAAATGGGTTATATTTATTTTTTTATAACAGTTTTAGATTTTATTTATTTTTATTATTCAATGTTCAAGTATGTTTTTTTTCAGTACATTTGCTTCGACTGTTCAATATAGTTTAGTTATTGCGTTATATTATTGTACCAAGAACAGTGGATTATGGATATTATATATTTCATCAGCATATAAACAATGATTGTCTAAAACATTGAAATCATACAAATGTCTGCATACATTGGAAAACAAATAGGAATTATAATATGAACAGTAAATACTATACTAATTTCAAAAAAGGTTATTTAAATAGTGAATTTATGTATAATTCTCCATTGCACAGTCAGCGATGTATCGAGTACCTATATATTTTATGAAATAATCCATGCTTTAACTATCCGCATTATTAGTATATTAAACTGATTAAATAAATCAAACGGATATGATGCATTCATATTTATAAAATAATATGTATAAATAATTTTAAAAAGTATGTCATTGTTACAGTACATCAAATCATACAAATTCAGCGTCGGCCTGGCCAAGGCAGCTAGGCAGCAATCGCTGCCTGGGCCCCCATCTTTTTTTATATATATATTCATATGCGGTTGTGACTAATGGCGCGAGCTAAGTAATATAATAATAAATAAGTAAAAGTGGAAATATTGGGTAAATTGTATAAAGTATTATAATATTAACTATCCATATTGATAACAATAATAGAAAATAAAACATGGAAAGTCCTGATGTTTATGATCAACCGAAAGATATAAGATTTATTTATAGATTACCCATAGGTATGTTGGATAATGATTTTATCGTTTTATCATATGTGCAGTTAGTGGTAATATAATATTACCACTTATAATATAATATTACCATTTAATATAATATTTGTCATGACGATAAACCAATAGTCAATCACTAATAATAATTATTTATAATATTAATATTAATTAAAGCAATAGTGTTTTGTCCAGTGTTTTACAAATTTAATTTGTAATAAATATTTTTTGAATTTAATGTAGGTTTTCAAAATAAACGTCTCTCAAAAAAAGAAAATATTATCTGGACAAAAATCTTCAGATTGTAGAAAATATCAATCCTTTTCAGCGATTTAGAATTATTACTTTTGCAACTCTTAATAAGATATTAAATAGTATTGATGAACGATTTATTCCAAATGAAAATATATTAAAGGATTGTAGTTGGTTAGATCCAAAAATGTTTGAATACATCGAAAAGCTTGAAGAATATCCTATGGATATATTGATAACTGTAACAAAAATATCCAATGTTAATAGATTCTGTATTACTTGAATTTAAATAATTTGCCTCTCATTATTTTAATATTATTCAAAAAACACATGGCATAATGAACAATAAAGATGGTGAAGCTGATATTATAGATGAAGTAATGACATCTTATTCAGAAGATGATTTTTTATACAATAAATTGCAATTCCTGTTAGAAATGCATAGCATGTGCTTTTAAAATTGTTACCCAACTATCTTGTCATTCTGGTATGTACAACAACTTGTATCAAGTTTTTAAATACATAATACTATTGCCATAAACTCAAGTCACTTGTGAAAGAGTATTTTCCAAGCTAAAAGTAATTAAAACAAAATTAAGATCGTCACTCGATCAGCAACATTTAGAACCACTAATGCTTATGACTATAGAAAAAGATATTACTTTAAATGTAGACAAAATAAAACTTATAGATTATATATATATATATATATATATATATATATAATATTGATAATAGCAAAATCGTCAAAAAAAATGATAATACTTTTAATGTAATATATTTAATGTATTTATTTTATACATACATAGTTTTTTATATAAAAGTTTAATATCTACCTGTAAATTTAGAATTTTTTTTTTTCATTTAAAATGATAAATATAGAATCTCTTATGTATAATGCATTACATTTTTATGAACACTTTTCATATTTATGATTTATTTAATTTAATTATAATAAAAAAAATGTTGTAGTATATAGTATTAGTATTAGTATTAATTTTGTAGGCTGGGGCCCTTCCAAATAATATCCTGCCTGGGCCCTTTAGAACCAGGCCGATACTGTACAAATTATATTATATTTTCGATGAAAGAAAAATCACGGTTGTATAATAATTTGATCTTTTAGGTTTTTTTTAATTAATATTTGTACGTTTAAATTCAATAGCATCTATTTACTAAAATAATAATATATTAATAAATAAATATATATATTATATTATTATTAATATATTAATTATTTAGTAGAATCAAATCGAATTATGGATTCCATCTGTTTGCTCATTTTGTATTTTTTTTTTTGTACGATTGGAAGGGGAATGCGGGAGAAATGATCGTATATTAATTATTTTATTTATTGATGATATTTGTATTATAAGTTTTCTTAAATTTTTAATTTGTTTAAATATATTTTATACGTTTGTATAGTAACCATGAAGATAAATCAATAAGGTAATATTATACCACCAACGTTATTATGGAATGTATTGATATGTATTAAATGCATATAAAGATAAATACCAAAATTAGATCATTAATTATGATTCGTATATTTGATTTACATATTACGGTAACGTTAGTAGTAGATTCCGCATTTCCGGCAATATTTTGAGCTCTACAAGTGTAAATGTCATCGTATTGTTCTGTCACATTGCGCATCACTAATTCGATTTCCGAACTTTGGCTGAAATACATTTAGAAACATTTTTTGTTAATTGTCTGCTAAAAATCCACGTCAGTAATATCGGTTCGTCGATTGCTCATATATTTGTATGTTTTATGTTGACACTTTAAATATATTAAGTACCTACCTAAAATTCCAGGTTTGTTGTGGAGTGTTAAATCCTATCCATGAAACCGTGAACGGTACTAACGATTCAACGTGACACTTAATATGTAATTCGCCGCCAACCACTGCAGTAATTTTTTTCGGAGTATTTATGAACGGCGTATCTAAATACAGACGATTAAAATTCGCAGCGTTAAAATAATACACTTGCATATAGATATTTATTGAAAAACAATAAAAATGTTTTTATGAACACCTAAGAGACTTGCCTGGTTCATCGGGAATAATGCTGGTCTTGGTAATACGCCTGAAGTAATGGCCGTTGCTGTTTTTACCAAATACCTATGAATTATAATATACGACATGTAGTAATAAAAAAGTGCATTCTATGTTTGAATATTTTATGACAAAGTTTAAATCATACAGTATCCGCAACCTTTTATGAAATTAGTCAATTATCGTGTTACTAGTAAATAAATCGTATGTGTTTACCTGAACATAAAATGGATTGTTGTTGGGCACAAACGGACCACATAATAATATATTGTGTTTTCCGAGTTCCAGAATTGGCAAGGAATATGTTCCGTTTTCACCATATAAGTCTTGAATTTTACAAGATATGAATTTCGTAACATCAGGACAATCGATTAATATATAATTGTTAGCACCTGAAACGAGACGATGATTCGCATGTATCGTATCATTTATGAATTAAAATAGTTGAGTAATTAGCAGTAAGCATATATATAAAATATAAATCATTATTATAATGTAAATTAAGTGTCTTTTTAATTTTTTACACTTGCTGTTGTTGCAAAAAGGTATCCTTATTTATTATGTATTTCAGATAGTAGCCGACGTGCATAACAGAGTTTTAATTTTACATGTATGATATTTTTTTTTAGAAATAAAACTGAGTATATTGAGTATGATTTTGGACAAAGAGACCAAGAAGTTGAAGGAATGAGGAGACAACTGACAATAGATGGTGATGTGATAGGTGTAGTTGAGAGCTTTAAATATTTAGGATATTTTGTTCAAAAGGACGGGTGCTTTGACATGGATGTAAAGCATAGGATTAAGTGCGGGTGAATGAAATGGAGAGAAGCATCGGGCGTGTTATGCGATAAGAGAATTCCAATTAGGCTGAAAGGTAAATTTTATTAAAGTGTAGTGAGACCAACTATGCTGTATGGTTCAGAGTGTTGAGCGGTTAACAGGAGAATAGAACAAAGTATGAGTGTCGCGAAAATGAGAATGCTTAGATGGTTGAGTGGAGTGACAAGAGAAGATAGAATAAGGAATGAATACATGAGAGGTAGTGTTGGTGTACCGCCAATTGTGGACAAGATGAGAGAAAATAGGCTGAGATGGTTTGGGCATGTGATGAGGCGAGAGGAAACGAATGCAGTAAGAGTGGTTATGAAGATGGACGTTGAAGGGAAAAGAGGAAGAGGAAGACCAAAAAAGAGATAGTTGGAGACTTTGGAGAATGACATGAGGGCTGTCGGTGTGTGCAGAGGAGATGTGATTGACCGAGTAAAGTGGAGGTGTAGGACAAGGGTGGCCGACCCTAAATAGTTGGGAGGAAGGCGAAGCAAAAGAAGAAGAAGAAGATATGCAAATGGAAATATGAAATCGATTTTTTAAAATAGTATGTACATTTTTTAATCATATAATTTTTTAACAATAAAACGTGATTGAAATCGTTTATATACTATATAATATGTACTATTTTATAGCCACATGTTTAAACGATACGTTTTACGATTGAGGCAATTCGTTAAAATAAAACACACCATTTTTAAGTATTCTTATTAACAACTTTCTTAATAATTTGATAATATATTTCACGTTATATATATAATGTGATATATCATAATATGTTGGTATAAATTTATATTTTATCTTTTAGAATATATTTTTTGATTTTTATTCAATTTATATAAAGATAAAAATATACCTTTTAATGGCCTATGACTAGTTTGTGTCATATTTTTTGGTTTAGTCGTAGAAAACCCAAAATGAAAATTGTTAGAACTGATTCCACAAGCACGAATAGAATGAGCAGAATCACTAGTTACGTATAAAGTCCATTCACCGGGTATAGGTTCCTTAAAAAAAATGTGTATTCGTAAACTGTATAAAACAAAACCGATGACTTTAACCGGTTTAAAAACTTTATAATCTAAAATTAAATTCATTAAAATTAAATCCAAAAATCCTGAAGTTATGGAAAATGATTGTACTATATGTAAAATATACTCACCAGAACGTTAACAATTTTTACGTTTTTCAGGTCTAACTCAGTCATCAATCCTTGAGCTTCGTCCATTTTTTTACCCGCGGGATTCATTAAATCAATGTTACAATTGAGACCCGACACCGAAACCTGAAGATTTTTAATGCTTTCGTCGACGTTCAGCTTTTTAGGAGACGGGATTAATTGTCTTTGACCAATGTTAACGGACATCAAATTTACTTTGTTGGTATCCATAGATTTTTTAACCAATTCTAGTACTTTCGACACATCTCCTTTGTTGACGTCGAACACGTTACCTGAGCCGACTGATGCTATACTTTGGTAATTATTGTCTGACGATAAGAAACAGTCTCCTGTTTTGAGAACGAATACCTAGGTACAATTATTTTTATTTAAAAATATATTTTACAGTCAGACTTGAGTAAAATACTTTTTAAAAATATTTAGAATAAATAGTCGAATACTTACTAAAAATATTATTCCGAATACATTATTTAGAATACTTCAAAAGTATTCCGAATACTTTTAAAATATTTCTAGTTTGTCATACTTTAAAAATTATAGATGAGAAACATTTTAAATTGTAGACTAAATATATGTTATTTTATTGTATTTTTATATTACATAACTATTATAGTTTATGGTTTACAACAATAATTAATACCTGATATTAGCTTATACAAGATTTAACAAAGAAGTAATAAAATCATTTAAAAAATAGATGATTTAACATATAGAAGGTATTCAAAATACTTTGTTGAATATTTTAAAAAAAAAGTTTATAAAAAGTATTCTGAATACATTATTCCGATTATTGTATTCGAAATACTATCCATGTTTATGTACAATTTATAGTGTAACTATGATAGGTATACATTTTAAAACCATAAATAAGAGAAAGCAAATTATTTAACAATTGGATCATTATAAAAAGTAAGTACATACGTAAAGTCTATGTGTTATACGTAATAGACTTTAGGTATGTACTTAATTTTTATTATGTGTTATACGTAATATCAGCCAATATGTTTCAGAGATGAAATTCAAAGTTTTTGAGCTTACTATTATGAACTACCGAAACGTGTAAATGAAATATAATTGCACGAGTACAAAATTCATCACTTAGAGCAAAAGTTTGTATTGAACTTGTAACTAATATTAATACCTGTATTTTTTCGTGGACGAAGATTGGAACTGTTTATTTAATTGGTTCTGTTAAAGCATACAATCTCAAACTAACATGCATCAATCGGGTTAAATCAGTATTCAATTAGGAATATCTATATAAGTAGCTGATTATTATGAAGTACTAGACCTGTAAATTATGTATTTATAATACAATTTATCCGTGCAATATAATGTGTTATACATTTTATTGCATCTTAATTTGTTTTAACTGTAGATTTTAATATATTATTAGTGTTTGATTTGAGATTATTTTTATCTATAAAAAGAAAAGTTTTGGTAAGGCAAGTTAAATCATAACTAGTAGTAATCAAATTGCTTTGATATTCGTCTTTATTAATAAATCTGTACTAATTCTAAGAATATTCAAAAATAAATGTTGGGTTGAATTTAAATTATTAAGTTATTTTCTGGATTATATAAAACACACGAATCATAAGATAACTTTTATTCAAAATAAATGTATTTTAAATTTTTAGTTTTTGACTATAAATATCTTTATGAAAATTTAAAATTATGTAAAAATATTTTTAATATTGTTAATGTTTCTATTAAATTTAAATTGATAAATTGATTTACTTTTGGAGGGTACTCGATCATATCAATCTATCGTGTTTGAAGACAAAACTAATAGGTTCAAGCTGTAGTAGACAAATGTTTTAGTATTCACACAATTATTATAAATGAAATATTAAAATAATTGTATTCATTCAATCCTCATCAGATCACAAAACATTAGCGTTTATAAGTTTATTAAGAGTTTGATTTTAGAACATGAATTGTATACAATTATTTGTTTGCCAATTACTTGTGATTGTTTCCTTTGGATTAGTTCGAGTGCTTCTTCAACTAAATGTGTATCCTTAGGTGGTGCATCCGTAAATACGTAAACATAAGAGTTAGACTTTATGGTTTTCAATGCCTGCACCACTGCTGAAATACCCATTTCTGCGCAGTCTCCGCCACCTTTTATTGTTACTTTGTTCAATTTGTACATAATAACGCTCGGATCAAAAGTTTCTGTTACTGGTCCCACATCTATTCAGAATAATAATAATAAAAATAATATTAATTATAGTATAAAGTATTGATATTTATATATTTAAAGTACAAAATTGTAAGTAGGTTGGTAACTAAACTCGTTGTTTTTTTAAAAATGCTCCAGTTTTATAGGTAACATCATACAAATGAGTAAGATTATATGTAATGATAAAGTTAAGTATTTCGTGAAATTTTGATTATAAGAAATGATGAACAAGTGAGTGATCCCTTGAGATAAATTTACACACTCAAATGCTCATTTTTCACAAAATAACTCTCTACAACTCATATTATTTCTTTTGTTCTTGGACTCTGAGCACTTGCTATTATATTGTGTGTTGTATTTTTTTTTTAAATATAATAACCTTTAATGATAATATAATTATTTTGAATACATACAAAAATGATATTATAATGCATACAGTAGGTTGCGTGAGTTCTTTGAGTACCTTTCATGGACAAAAATTGTTGACCATTATCGTAAACTATATCTAGTTTAGACACTGAAGTATGATGAAAGGAATGAAATGTACAAAAATAATAAAATTATAATATTATTTTGTAAAAAATTACATTACAATATGGGTCATAACATATTTTGTTAAAAAAATAATTATCTGTGTAATTTTTTTTTTTTATTAGATACATTTTATTTATTGAATAATTAAAATATTATTTATTAAATATTATATCCATTCTGTTGTTTAAAAAATAAAAGTAAATTTTACAAATAAAATAAACAAAATATGATTTGTATTTCCACGTTATGATGTACAAGATTTGAAATAATTATTTTTGTTGATTTGATCGGCTAGAATCAAAATTCAAAACCTATTCAAAACCTTGGAAAGCAACCAATTCGAGGTCGAATATTTCAAAATAAAATCGGTTTCCCAATGCAATTCGGATACCCACCTTAACCAAAGATAGTTATTTTCTCGATAGAATGATATTCTCATCGAATTTTGGTATATTCGAACTTGTGATCAGAGATTAGATATTTGTATACCTATATCGCAAGGAAAGTCACTAAATATAATAGAATATGTAAGCATTGACTATACCTGGATCGTTAAACGGTACGAAAACAAAGTGCTTGATGTCGGTATCGTTTCTGCTCAGCACGTGATGCATGATGTCTTCCGCGTGTGATTTCAACTGTTGGTAATCATCATGCATGGACCCTGTCGTGTCGAAAACCAATGCCAAGCTACTGTACACGTCTTCTGGATTAAATAAATCAGCATTGTTTCGTACTACCAAGTAGCTTACAACCAACGGGATCAACCAATTCATAGCTTTAATAATAAACATAATCATATCAAGGGCATTTTAATATTTAGACGATATAGACTTAACGTTTTCAAAACTTCGGTTCATTGTGCATATGTTACAAGTCAAACAATTTAAAACTTAGTGCAATGAAATTAATGCAATCAAAAATTTTATCTAAAAAGAAAAAAAGAAAAAAAATGGTTGAATCGTTATAACTTTATTTGGTAAGCAGAACAAAGATAATGTGGATAACATTTTTTATTTTAAAGTTGTTCTTTTAGACAACATATTCGGAATTCAATTCTAAATTCTAATCTTAGTGTTTTTTTTTTTAATATGTACAGACTAGATTTATTGCCATGTAGAAACCTATTGTTGGCTCTAGCTGTACGGTCTCGAAAATGGTTAAGTTCTTTTTATGATGTATACATTATATTTTGTTTACCAGGTAAAAATATCTGCGGTTTTTGAATAATACAACTTACCTTTTTACTTTTGTTCTATAATAACATTTATGTTGCATTATAATGTTATGAACTTCCGTGTTTATTAAATATAACCAACTCGAAAAAAAAACGTAAATTATAATAATTATAATTATATACAAATTATTTATATATAAATAAAAGGGTTCTCACTGGTACACGTTTTAAACAATTTATAACTTTGGCCATATCTTAATAAAAATAAAATATAAACAATGTGCTTGTACTCCACTTAGCGGTTCTTTAAAAAGTAAATTATATTACGTCTATTATTTATACATAAATTAATAATTTGCATTATTACAAATAATTTTATCCAATAATTCAATTATTCAATTAATGCTGTTTTAACTACCTATAATTCCCTAGAGAAACAATATTTGCGTTTTTGTGTAGGTTATGGCGTGTTATCATTGATAAGTGATGTTTGATTACCGAATTGTTCAAATTCGATGGAACTCGAATTATTTTTAGAAATGAGTAAAATTTATTTATTTTACAATTTATTATTAATGTATTTATAATATTCTATCTTTTAGTAATATTTATACAATATTGTAGACATGTAACACATTATTTAGATAATTTCATATTTAATATAATATATAATTTGATATGTATTAATTTTAGATATTTCAGAACAAAAGGAAAATTCATACCTATATAAATTATAACACCGAATTTTTCAATTTTACTATCATTAATTTTTATAACATTTAAACTCATAATAATTTAAATATCCTAGGTAACTTTTCCCATTTGCCTTCCTCCACCTTGGGTCGGCTATGATGATATACAACATTGACGTTCAAATTTTAATTGTAATTGCTCGTATTTCATAATCGTGTATTACTTTCAATTATACGTGTTGGAAACATTTAATTTAATTTATTTAATAACACTTTAAAGTGTTCTTAATCAAAAAATGTATAAGGAATGGGATATTCGATTTGATACTTATTTTACTTTACTAATTTGGAAAAAGTAAATTTTAACTAAAAAACAAACGATTTTAAGCATAGCAGTATTTATTGTGATGATAAAATATTTAATATTACAGGTATAATGAAAATATTATTAATATTTTGAAATTTCTAAAAAATATTGTTCAGAAAAATGTTTATTCAGATAAATGTTGTTATTGTTAACAAAAAATGAAAACAATTTTAAAATATTCGACCATCAAATATATTAGAGCTCATTTACTTACTCGAAATTATCATCTAGATCAAAATCTTAATTATTAGCAATTACAATTTAAGTAAGTATTTTAATATAGTTTCAATATCCTTGATGTATTAGAGCAATAACTATCTAATTCAATCAATCTAATATTTATTAATTATATGTTGACATTCAAATGCATACAATGGTAATATAGTAATTATAAAAATATTTTAATATAAAGTAAATAAATAACAACGTATCTAGATTATAATAAATTATTGAGTTATTATCATATGGTAAATGTAAAAAAAATATGATGTATTAGAATATAACTTTTATGAATGAATTCATATAATGTTTTCGCGTTTTATTTTAAGAATTCAGTTAATAGTGCAGTACGTAGCGCATGTTAAATTATTATATATAATGAATATTTTTGATGTTCTTATTATAATAAGTTATATACTCGTACTACTAAAATGTAGATAGAACTAAAATCGACCATGCTTTTGATATAGTTTACGTACAGTTATAATTTTACGAAATAATGTTTTAAATTTTCTACATTCTATGGATTGAAATTAATTGTAGTTTTTTGAAAATTACATCACGTTCTCGAAATTCAATAATAATCAGTAAACGCATAAACCTCTAGGATTATTATTTTCTGAATTGAAATTTATTTTGTCAAAGATAAGTATTTCACCGCTTTTTACGGTGACAAAAAGTATCTTCTTGGAAGCTCTATAATCTGCTCCATCGTTTTTCAATTTAGAGTTAAATACATGCAACTTTTACAGTACTTATATTTTATCAAAACGTGTTTACCATGAAAAAAACACGTTTTTATAAGTCTCTGCTCAGAATCGAAAAATATAATTAAGTATAATTCGTTATTGTCATATTTAATTAATTAACGATTTATTTTAATTATTTTTGAAATTCATTATGACACATTGTTCGTATAATATACGCGTGGGTAAACTTATCTTTTATGTAACGTAATATTGTAAATTATGTATATATTGTAAATATAAATTGTTATTACTTTGTTCATTTTGGGATTTGATTTGTTATAATTTTAGTAGCAGTATAATATAATATTAAAATGAGATTGGTGAAGATATTAAGATATTATAACGGTTAAATGGTCATTAAATAATCAATAAATGATGAAAAAAAATTTACATATTGATTTGACGTTATAAATATTGTATTTACTTGCAGAGGTGTATGAAAAACATATATAATGTAATATTATGTAATAATAATGATGTCAAACACTCAGATATCAATGAACAAAAACAAAAATAATGACAATTATTTAGTATAGCCAACACCAATAGTAGTAATTTTCTTTGTTCATAATAAAATACTAATCATACAAATAAAAAATTACTTTATATTGAGCACACATTTTGAAAGAATTTAATATTCTTATTTCCGCTGTATTACTTACTTATTAATTTAAAATAGTAATATTATCACTGGAGCGATTGATAAAATAATGCGAGTTTAAGTTACAGTTATATAGTTTGTCTTTATCTATTTTTTGTTCTCCGGTCCCATGTTCATAACTAAATGCCGTGCATAGACAGGCAGCAACAATGAACTAATGGCACTGTAAAATTGTATCATTAATTAAGGTCAGTCAGTAAGTCGATTCGATATGTATATAAATATTAGTTTTTTTTTCTGCTCAGATCAAAGGTTGTATAACAGTAATATAAATTATCTTAATATATATACGTAGTTTGTCAGCCTTATAAAATACACGTAGGTCAGAATGAGAAAGATAGAGTTATACCTACGATCACGCGTGTTCACCTCAGGCTAATATTTTCGATTCAAATATTATTCTATTTACACATTAATCACTGTATTCCAACTTGCTATATTTTTTATACTAGTTATTGACAAATGATGCATATATTAATAACCGATAACATTTTACAGTGTAATAATCATACAATTTCTACTCAATCAGTTTTGCATATTATTGTCGTTATTGATCCACATCATGACGGTTTCCAACACTTCATATTTTATAATATTAATAGAAAACTATATACCAATACTTCGTATTACGTAAGATACACGAAAAGCCATAAAGCGTGAGTCACTGTGTTTCTTGTACATCCCGTAAATTCTATTAAACAGGAGAGGGGGAAGAAAGAAGACTAACGGTAGCCCACTTTGTATAAATATACATAATATAAAAGAAAGTCAGTTTAACGTATGTACATTAATTTTATTCTATAAGTATAAACCTAATTATTTCGATACTTTAATTCACTATTCCAAGAGTAAGCAGGAAATAATATACTAAGACACGCGTGATTGGCCGCACATCCATGGGCACCGTTACACAGCATTTTTTTCATTTTACTGAAATTATTTTTTATTGCAAAAATTGAACGTAACCGAAGAATAATATCCCTGAAAAAAAAATGTAATAATTTAACGTGCAAACAAATGATAAAATTTCGTTTTATCCGTGTGTTCATAATCCCATGTTATGTGTATATGAAAAAATACTGACAAAACTATAACTATATTTACCTAGTACATGTATATAGGTATACACACGCACACACACACACACATATATATATATATAGGGATCACATTTTTTTCACCATGTAATGCACTAGCGCAAAGTTTAATAGATCACGTGTAGATCGGTGTGCATTACATCAGCTCTGACATACGGGATTTTAAAAAACAATTAAAAAACTTTGTGAACATAATATAATAGAGAATGTTTCAGCGAATATCGTTGACAATATATGTACGGGTATATAGCCGGTGAAATTATTCATTGTATAAAATCAAAATGGACTTTTCACACTTTGTGTAATATAAATTGATCGGCCCATATATTATATACATGTATTTTTATTTATGTTACAAATCATTGGATATATTATACGGTGTTGCTTGTTAATAAAGTTATGATTACTTGACGGATGATGGACGTCAGTTGCGCTAATTTTCATAGTGCTCGTTTTTCGTGGGGCTCCCGCTTGGGGAGTACGATATTTCCATGACCCTCATAAACCGTTCACGTTTAATGTGCAAAATATTTAGCTTCAGATTCCTTCAATTTTTCCAAACCTAGATGATTGAGACGGTTTTGTAAACACGTTCAATTGGTCACGGTTCGCTCGTTAACCTAAATGTCTCTCTATTTGTTCATATATGTATACTTAATACATATAAATATTATATAATTAAATATAATATTATTATAACGCTATTATTGGTGTTATCAAAAACGTGAAGTTGGCATCAATATTCTTTAGTTTCATGATCGAGTATCGTTCGCGAACATCACACTTTCATTAAGAATGAGACAAAACCCTAGTGATGAGTTCCATACTATATTATCTATGTTATATTTTTATAGTGATAGGTACAACGAAGTGATGGATTTTAGTAGTTATACTCGTATTATCAACGAAACCCGGACACTGCATTATTATTATTTTTTTTTCTGTCATTCGTAATTATATTATAACGAGTTCGATTTGGCATCGAGATCCACGCAATTAACTTACTCGTATGAACATCTTTGATCAAATTGTACATTTATTCTAATCGAGTATAATATTTATATTTTATTTTATAAAACGTTAAGTAAAGGTAATTACGAAACAAATCATCGATCAGTTTGTTAAATTTCTTAAACGTTGGATGCAGTGTAGTTCGGCATTGCTAGTCGGTTTCTAACACACAGATTCACTGCAGGTTAGGTAACACGTACTTTTTCATTGCATTTTACGTTGTAATGTGACAATCGATGGAAGTATTGAGTTTTTAAAGGAAAATATCTTTTGGCTGACCCTGCATAAAATACTTTCAATCCGCCCCACTGTACTGCGGGGCCAAATCCTTTACCCGTGTTTTTAACACTGGTTATCGGAGTCCCGGTACATTACCGTTGTTCAGGTACACGAAATAAAATCTTGACGTCAGGATGTGGTGATTATAAATACATAATTTTCGTGACACAAAGACAGGAAATGCGTAGCGCACAATAGATATTATCGAACAATTGGTAACCGGCGGGTAGGCATATCGAACGCCGTCGCGGTGCGATATTGACTTGCGTGTTATATAATTATAATGTCACTGCACCGGCAGATAAGTAATTATTGTTGGCCATTATTTGTATTGATTGGTAAGTGGGACGAGATATGAAAATGAACAACGTGATAAATTGTATAAATTGTACAAACATGTATGTATATATAATTATAATATAATTATATATAATCACTCTTGTTGGTAACTTAAAGGAGATATTTTAGTTTGTTATAACATTGTATCGACGAATCTCAATTTGTCAGATTTGTTAAGAACTGAATACTTATATATATATTATTATAATAATTTAGATACAATATCTTACTATATGCTATGCTCTGTAGTATATATATACTTCATCAGTCCTTCGTATATGTAGTTAACGCATCAGTATACGTGTATTACATATACAACAGAGCATAGCATATAATAAGATATTGTATCTATATTGTTATAATAATATATTAACTGATATGTTTAACTACATGTTGGTCAATGATAACCATATATTAAATTACGTGGTAGTATGAATTTTCATATTTTTTTTTATTACAAGCAAATGTGGCAATTTAAAATTCATCGAAAGCATGATTTATTATTTAAGTTTAAAAAAATTTTTGTAGCTTTTTGAATAAAAGTGTTTTTTTTTTTTTTTTTGTAGAATTCGATGCAAAATAAATTACAGCACGATAATATTTATGATAATAATTGACAATCTAATAATATTTTTTTTCGTATATACATATATGAATAAATTTGATTTTAAATATTCACTTTCCAGAATTTTTTCAAACAAATGAATACCAGAATTAAAATGAATTCTAGGAAAAACTCACATTTATTTAGTTTGTTTATATTACTTATATTACTATTTTATAATTTTATAAAAACTACTTGTTGGTTAACCCAATATTTTATCAATAGCTTATAATTGACCTTACTTTGCGTGCCAAGAGGTGGTGAAATTTACTAACGTTTTTCCAAAGATAGAAAAATACAAGTGGTGTTGAGTTCGATTAAGTATTTTAGGTTATACTCGGACTTAACTCTATTTATTGATATAACATAAAATCGGAAGAATTTCAATTGAATCATCTATGAAAATAATTTTTTACTTGATCTTTAATATATATTTTTATATTATTATTATATATATATATATATATTATTTTTATCATTTGATATTATTTTTATATTTTCCATGATATTTTCAAAAACTATACATTTTATATTTCTAATCAATCCTACTAAGTATCTAAATTTATACAAGTAATAAATGAAGTTCACAATTGGAAATCAAAACTCAATATCGCATGGAAAGCTTACAAAATTATTCAATGATATGCACAATTATAAATCATTAATTGTTATCATATATACTTATATATGCCTTTGAAGTTAAAAATTATTAAAACAATTATTCAACTTTCAAGAATATTGTGCTTGGTTGGTAATAAAATGAACACCGTGCGTAATTAATTTAAATGCATAATATATGTTCATTTTAAGTACTTTATTTTAAGTATTTTATCTTTTAAAATATCACGCAAAAGTATCTTGTATTTTTATGATGAAATGTATTTTATAGTTTTTATATTTCCATTTAATCGAATAATATTTTTAAATAAGTCATGTATTGTACTCATACCAAAAAGTTTTTTTCTTGAACTTTTATTTAAAAATATATTCAAATATAATTATTACAAAAATATTTCATTAAAAGCAAAACGAATGTGTTTCAATACTTCTACTCCTTCTTTCCTCGTATTTTCTTTAAAATTTTTAAAAATAATTTCTTTAAATTGTGAATTTTAAGTTTTCTTATAAATAAAATATGCATTATTTTTATTTTTAATAGAACATACTCGTAACCACTTATATTAGATGATATTTACTGATATTTATTGTGTTTACAATTTTCAATAGTTGAATATCTTATATACATATTAAATTTCTTCTTTTTAGTGATCACTAGTAACTAACTATATTTTGTGTTTATTGTAAATATTCGAGCCGCACATGCTTCGCGCCATGGCGCGCCACCGTCACTCGTACCACCGGATTCGCGTGTCCAAGGAAGCTCAATATCGGTCTGTCCCGATCCCTCCGCCGCCGCTTATCACAGTACACTTCAAGTCTCATCGATTATCATGCATGACTCGCGTCTTTTCACTGCACTTTAGAGGTGTGAATTTTCGGTCGTATGAATGATTCGAATCATTTGAATCGTATCAGTCTAGAGATTCGGTTAAATGATTCGGTAATTTCAGTCAGGCATCTAATATTGTTCTTATCATTGGGCGAATCAATTTTCTTTTAAATCAGTAACTAAGATTGAAAACTGTTAAAAGACCTAAAGATCGATATATTGAATAAGTCGATAGTGATCATTATCAATATGGTCTCTTAGATAAAATGGATACAATGGAAAATGAACTAAAGACTAGATTAGACTCTTGACTTCATGATAGTGTTGAATAACTATTATTATCATAATATTTTATACTTATCATGAAATATGCATGGGTTGTATTATCTATCAACCAACCATTCACAAGTTCGATAATTTCAGTTATTTCGGTTAGGCATCTAATTTTGTTCTTATCATTGGGTGAGTCAATTTTCTTTTGAATCAGTTTCAAAGATTGAAAACCGTTAAAAGAACTAAATATCGATTTGACCGAATATTTTTAGTACATTATTCGGTCGCGATTCGGTTACTTTTCAGATTCGTTCATTTTGATTCGGTCAGTCGCGACCGACTCATCTCTACTGCACTTGATTTTTTTCGTCTCATTTTTCCTTCTTCGCATCGTGGTGCACCTCAACATACTCGACCTGTTTATGTTCTTCAGCCTGCAGTTACGATTTTGGTTTTTACCAATTAACGTGTATACGCTTTTTTTATCGTCGCTGTTATATTCGACGTAGGTGCGTCCTCACCGTTACTGTGACTAATTAACGGGTGTTCGCCCTCGTCGTCGCTGTTCAAACCGGCGGGTGCATCGTGTTGTTGCCGGTTCGTGTGTGCTGTTTCGCCATTGCTTGTCTGTAGCTCCCATCCGCTTCTCATGGTCTCAAGAGTGCTGTCCATAATTTCTATCATCGGATGATAGTTAAATCGCTAATTATTATTATTATCATTATTATTATTTGTAACATGCACCTTTATATGTAATATAATTGTAATGTAATCCTAACAATAATATGTACCATTAAAATAAACCACGCGCAGATCATAATCACTAAATCAATGACCATGAACAAATTGTGAAATGGCCAAATAATAACAACAAAGAAGAAGCATCGTGCGGATTACAAATAACGAACAACGTCATCATCCAAATTTGACGATGAAGGCCAAGGGCAACCAGGTGGCGAAAACAAAATCAAACAAAGTTATATAAAGGCTCCGTTTCACCACCAACATCAGACGTATCCAGCCATCAAGTACAAACACTCCGCTTACGACAGTCATATTTACATTATTACTTTGCTGATTTTTTTAAGTGTAAAATAAAACTACCATACTCTATTCTTTCAAGTTTAAATTATTGAACTTATATTAAAACACTTAGAAGTACTATTCAATCATAACATTATAGTAGCGTCCTCAAACCATTCGAGGCACGTTACATATTTGTAAAAAGTATATGATCTGTGAATGAGCCCCTGGTCTTTTATATTAAATATATGTGTTAATTATTATTACTCTGGGGTGCCTCATAAATCCAATATTTGCTTTTTTTAGTATTATTATTATAATTATTGAACGCAACGCTCATTCATTGTATGCCTTTTGTTGTTTTTCAATCATCAACATCAGATCGTACGATCGGCCTTTAATATACCTAACCCGCAACCAAACGCTCCGCCACGGTGTAGACAGTAAATCACAAGTTGATGTCCAAATTATTAGAAAAATAAAAATATTTCGAACATTTAAAAATTAACTTGATGAATGTAAATACTTAATAGTGATTATAAAATAAAACCGTAAATTAAAAATAATTCGGGAGGTGGTTCGTAAACTTACAATTTTTATTATTTTAATTTTATCAACATTTTATACAATTTAATACAGAATAGTAATACATTTAAACCTAACTTAACGGACACCTATATATAACGGATACCTTTCTCAACGGACAAAATTACCAAGTTCCGACAAAAAGTTATGTATTCAAATTTATTTTACCCTGTCTATAATGGACTGTTTCTATTTCGGACACGGACACTAATATTTTACCCCGGTGATTTCATAACGGACACAAATTAAAATCATAGTTCAAATTCAAATGGGATATCATATGAATGATTTGAGATAACATTCATCCTGAATAAAATCCCGTGAAAACTGATGAGCAACCGAAAAACTCTGAAATGTAGACTTTGAAAATTATTCAAAAGCTCTTAACAGTTTATTCATTTGAAGGTATTTTATTTGAATAAGGGTGATGAAAAGAGGTTTTCATACGGAAGCGAATTACATATTTATCAAGGGTTGGAAATTATCAGATCAAAATTAAAAAAAACAAACATCATCAAATAATATTATAACTATATTATATATACAGTAGTATAATAATATAATATAAATACAAAATTTTAATTTTTTATTAAACAGATACGTTTGTAGATTAGTTTAACTTTTAAAATATTGCAGCCTGTTTACAACAGACACCAGTCTATAACGAACAACTATTATAGTTCCACGACTGTCCATTATATACATACGTTTCGCTATATTTATTTGTATAATTTACACAAAAACATTTGTATTGCCAAATTTTAAAATAATGATTAAACTTAATTCTAAGTATTCAATTAGGCAAATTATTCATATGATAAATTTTATGTTTCTTTTTTTTTCATTTAAAAAATGATAACTTCTTCTATATCTACATCAATATTCCTAAGTGTAATAAACAATGCTATGTTATTTAATATGTCTTCTCCAATTGCATTTCTTAAGTATTTGTAATCTTTTTAGAGTATAAAAATTATTTTCAGTACCACTGTAGTTAGTGGTGAAGTTACTAGAAGTTTTGATAAAAATTAAATAATTGGAAAACAATTTTAGTTTTAGAATATTTTTTGAATATTTTATTAAACCTTTCTTATATTTATTTACCATTCTACTTAGCATTCTAAAGTTGTAACTCGGATGAAAATGTATCAACATTTAAAAAACATGAGTAAAAATCGAAATTAATTTACTCTAATTCTAAATTGTTATATTTGTTAAGGAGTAAAACGTTTAGGTCTAGATACTTATAAATTAAATTATTGTTGTTTTTTTTTTGGTTGGAGAAGCGTTTTTTTAATTGTCTTATAAAATCATAAAAATGGTAGTGCAATAGCTATACAAAAAAAAATTTTTAGGAAATTTATTTAAAATATTATCCGATTTTGTTGACTGGCTGTTATCTAGAAATTTTACTTTTTTCTAGACTATTAATGGATTTAAGTAAAAATTCAGATTTTATTTTTTTTTTTTTTAATGGTAACAAATCTTTGATCAGTAGTTTTACATAAATAAATGAGCTTATTTATTATTATATCGATATGCTGTATAGCTTCAACTAAATCGCAACTAACTGATTGTAAAGTTTTACACAATGGAATTTTAGATGCCCAAATTTATTTACACCGGAAACACAGTATTTGAAGTAGCTACACTTATTATAAGTCTATTAGTATAATTTACTAATCATAATTGAGGAAGAAAATAATAATCTGCGTTTTAATGATGTAGCCTCGTCATAGTGACTACTAAGTAATAAGTGATAAAACTGAAATGCTTTTGATGCAAATATTTTCAATTATTTATGATGACTCACTTTTTTTCCCAGGAAATATCTGACAAATTTAGAACCTAATCTATTGTTGTGTAAGCTAACCAAGAAAATCAATTGAACCAGCTGAACTAGAATTTAATTTAATTTTCTAACCATAGGGAGTTCATAAGTTTTATCAAGTATCCATTTATTTGATATTAGCTTATATTTCAATTCATTAATTACGGTTTTATTAAAATAATAACATTAAGGTTTAAGGTAGATTTTTCACTATTGAAATTTGAAGATGAACTGGACGTTTGTAAACAAATAAATTGTAACAATTAAATAATAAATACAACTGTAATTTTATCGATCACGCTTCTTGGATACGTTAAAACTAAAATATTTAAATTTAATAGAGCGTGAAGTCTATCAATGAAATTAATTCGCTATATTTAGCCTTTGAGATTTAATAAGTACATAGTGCAAATAAACAAATTTACTTATGGTTGTTATTGTATAAAAAAAAATTTGATTGTATACTACAAGAATATCGTAAAACGATTTTATTAATATCTTATGTACACATTATTAAAAATTATATCAAAATAATTTTCACCATTCAAGATATGAGTACGATAATAATCTTAACTTATACATTTATTTGGAAGTTTTCCGTGAAACTTATGTTTAATCGTGACGCATAATATTTTAAACACACTTATTATTAAAAAAGAAAAATATATATTTTATTGACGTAGACTCATCATAGAGACAACTAGGTAATCTAGGTAATTAAGGACTGAAATAATTGATGACCAGTACACTTCTACTGAGAGTATCTAGTACACTATTATAAATATAAAAATAAAAGCAAAGTTTTATCAAAAAATAGTTTATAAAAAATAACATTTGATACATTTTAAGTTTATTGTCATTGGTAGTTAATAAAAGTTCATTAATTTTTTTTTTCAAAAACATCCTATGGTTACTAATGAAATTAAAGAACAATAAATCTGGATGTATAACATAACATGAATAGATAGTTTATACTATCAACGAATTGTTTTCAACCGCAATGATCAATATTTCTGAGTATAAATTGGTTCCTAGAAATTGAATAATATGTTATGTAAGCAACTAGGCTATACACAATCATTAAATAATCAACTGTATATTTTTACGTAACACGAGGTATTTTCATTTTCCTATTTTGCTCTTGCACTTTCAAGGATGTCTTTGAAGTATTATTGGTTAAATACTCGCGCAAAAAAAAAAAAATAAAAATATTTGTATGAAATACTCGTAATAAAATTGTTCAAATTCATCAGTCGATGATGAATACAACAATATAGAATAAATTCAATGTGACTCGCGTATACATAACATTTATCGTAGAACTGTGAAAACCATTTAGTTTTTATAGACACATAATTCAGATTTATTTTGCAGAATTATTTACTTTATTTAAAACTTCAGTATTTACAAGTAGGTATTTAAATTTATAGACAATACATGTATTAAACTCATGATTTCAAAACTTAACATATTATGGAAACATTTGAGAAAATATCAAATAACATTCTTCTTCGTATACACTGTATTATGATAAGTCCTTTGTTTTGTTTAGCTTGCATATTTTTGAAAATATGTGCTCGAAAGCTCAATTTGTCTTATTCATAATAAAATGTAGATAAAGACAAAGAGAAAATTATAGAATTATTTTCCTTTTTAGATGTCTCGTCCTCGGACATTTTCCCTACATATTTTACTCAAAGCATATTAATTATTACTTTATATTATCAAACATATAACAGATATTCACATAAAATCAAAAATATTATTATTCTATATTGTTTTGTTTCAAAAGCTAACATTAGTAATTTAATTTTTTGATTTTCGGAAAAAAAAATCTTTTTTTTTAAAATTTACAAACCTTTAGTTTTTCTTCATCTAATCCTATATTTATTTTTCATAAGTGTTTTATGTTATATACAAATAAATATCCAACCGAATCTAGAGAAAAATATGCTTCGAACGTAAACTAAAACTGTAAAATAAAAATTTAAACGAGTCTGCAAACGATGAACTAATGGAAGCGAGAAGATCCACTCAGTATTCATTACTTTGTGATGATATAGGCGACATTTTTTTTAGTTCCATCTATTCTAAAATAATCAGTGGTAATTATAACGAAATATATGAAAACCAATAACAATAACCACCAAAAACAATTCAGTCTACACAAGGGATTGAAGATCATTTAGTGACGTTAACAAGATTATGAAATATCTGGAGCAACTAACTCACAATAATTTTTGATGGAGGTTGGACTGATAAAAGTACTCGATTACAATACGATTCACAAAATAGAAGAATATTACAGATATCAGGACGAAAAACAGTAATCTGTTATTTTCGTATACGGATCAAAAAACAATCAAGATTTTGAATTCAAGAATAATGTAAAATGCATTTTCCAATAACGTCTATGCACGTAAATAAAGTCATCGCAAACGTGAAAAGATAATTTCTTATTCGGAGGTGCGATAGTATGCGCTATTCTTGAGAAATGATGAAGTTATGAGATCATTGAAAACGTAAACGGAAAGGGCACAAAAATGTTTATTTTACCGAATGACCAGAACAACGGATAACAAATTTTTAGCTACTGACACTGATGCACGCAGAGGGACCAATTTATGATGACGGAAAACGGTTAATGTTGAATAGCTTATGTGGGTAAAAATGGTTCGACGGGTAAGAAATGAGACATGTACGCTAACTAAATGCTGCTTTGGAAATTTAATAACGTTCGGGTGATGAGGGGAAAATGCCATGTTACAAACATAGAATAAAGCTTTTTTAAATAAAATATTATTACAATATAGTACACGAGTAACTTTGTATTATTTGTTACATATTACAATTTATTTTTTTTACATTTTTAAACGCTTACACTCGAGGAACCCAGTGTTATTATGTTACACGTCTCGTAAAAAAAAAAAAATAAACATAACGTCAACACACGGTTGGTAGATTTACACGGTGTAAAATCAATGCGAATATTGCATATAATACTGCATGTTACGTTGGGTCGTATTATCCGTAATATAAGTATTCGATTAAGGTTTTATTACATTTCAACAGCACAGTAATAGAACCCAGTCGTTCGAATCAAACCAATTCATGTTAAAATATGCCTGGTTGGCTTGAGATCAATAATGTATGTGTGTTTTTCTTAGGGTTATATTGGAATACCGAGACTTAAACAGACATAAATATACGATTCGAATGCATAAAGATATGTTAAGAGAACGTCGATTATTGATAAACATTTAAATACAATTCTGATTGCGTCACGTTCAATTAATAAAAAATAAAAGTAATGGGTCATACTTATGTGATTCATTTGCCACCCCGATTTTAAACTCTTAAAGCGTTTAAATGTATTTAATTAGAAATAATAAAACATTAGTTTCTATATTCAAGAACGATATGAAAGGGAGATGGTTTTAATTTTTATATCACTTCAAAAATGAGCAAGAAAAAATATAGTTTTTTTCGTGCCCTATTTATTAATACTTGTAATTTTTTTTTGGTATACGAGTAGTTTATCTAATTTTTAAAAGCTGTTAGCAATGTTATGTCCATGAACATGAACATGTTTTCCGAATAATTTTTTTAAAGCCAGACAGTCTAAAGGTACGCGAATCAAAAGTGAATTTTTGCTAAAAGTAACCTTGTGCAAAGTTCCAAATAATAATAAAAAAAAAAAAAATTGACTATTTATTTACTGGTGCTATCTCAAAAAATAACGTAAATGCTAATAACTATGATAATTATTCATATCCGTCGATTAGAGGACTGGCACTGGATAGACGAATGCGTTATCTATCCAATCACTAATCAAAATACGTTGATTACGCATAATCAAGACTTAAATTTAAGGGGGACGCAAGGGGGACTCATTCCCTTTACCTCTCATCGCGCTTATAAAGCGTCCCTTTTAATATTTCTCCAAAAAGTTTACCAAAATACTCAACTGTTTGTTAATAATAATATTAATAATTAAAAATTAATAATCATACACAATAAAACAGTTAAAATAATTGGCTTTGCGATATTGTTGATGTCACTAAGTATTAAATAGTGTTGTACAAACGAAACTAACTAATATTAAACATAAATATATTTATATTTTATATACTAATGTATATATATTTTTATTTTTTTATTTTATTAAAAGATATTTACGATTTGTTATTTAGACAATAAATAAGTAATTTACAAGTTTATACATATTTACAGCACACGAATAGTTCGTGGAATAAATTATTCATTAACATCTCATATTATATATATATATATATTTACTAATTAATTATCTAATAATTGTATAAAATATATGGAATGCTAAGAATGACGTATGAAATCCAATTCACCCCTGCTCTTTTTTGTCACCTTACAAGGCCGGATTTAGGGGAGGGTGATCGGAGCGAAAGCACTGGGGCCTCCACAATAGAGACTTCGGAAAAAAAAAAATCTTTCAAATTACAAATGCACTGTCAAGCCGCCGTTCTGTCAAAAATTACCAATTGGATAAAAATAAATCTAACACTGATTGCCGATGGGGAATTCCGTGAAATTATACGTCACCAGTATGTTTATTTATCAGTAAGTCCGACGCGTCCTAAACTTCACCGCTACCGCTACCGCCACAGCTTCTGACAATTGACGCAAACCCGCGAACGCCATACGCGTGATAATAATAATATTATTATTCGATTTTTCTTTTTCTATGTGCGAGTGGTGCTAGATTATTATTTATTATTCAATATTCATATTTAAATGTTTACATATTAATATATGTTTGTTAAATACTAATAAAAGAAAATAATCTACTTAAAAAAAAAATTGTACGTTTTATTTGGAGAATAATTTGGGGCCAGGGGGCCTCCACTCCTTTGTTGTCCCGAGGCCTCCGTACCTCTAAATACGGCGCTGTCACCTTAAGCCCTGCTCATAATTATGTCGTCTTACCACCTAGTGATTTTGATCGCGATAATATTGAATTTGCAGTCGTATGGGGAAATGGTAAAATCATTTAAATGTAGTTAATATCCTACATAAACATAGTGTTGTCTCCTAAAAAATATAATATCTATTCATGAAAAATAATATAATAATAAGAATATAATTTTTACAAAAAAATTAAATTAATTTTTCAAAATGTAAGTCGTAGACAACAATGAATGTTCAAAAAAAGAACCAAGTAACTTAGGTACACAGGTAAGACGATCATAACCAAAGTAACTGTCTAAAAAACATAAAAAAAATTTAATAAAATAATAGTCGTATTAGTTTACATCTATTTATGTGACGTACTTTGGAGATGGACTCTGAACGTGAAATTTCTCCTCGCGTGTATTACATATTACGTATGCGCATAAATCACATTTCGACATTGTTCTTGTCCGTCAACGTTGTGTTATCAAAATCAAAACCGAAATCGTGCACTCGAGTGAAAAATGTCAAAAACGTGTAGGTTTTCGAAAGAACTTTTTCCCGGTAAAAATGATCCGTGTACCGGATTACGGTATTATAATCTTATTATTTCGCTGTTGCAAAGGTTATTCGTGTGGGAGTTAACGTTCGGCCGCAAACGTGACCACCGCGATACGCGCCGGCTTAAGCGTCACGACGGTCGTCCCTCGGCCTTTCCGCTCCCGTGCCGCGCGGACGGCCACCAGCGCAACACGTCCAGCGGCCACCC